>CM040820.1:287500-290000 GCA_022828995.1 Vimba vimba | reverse complement strand
CACACACAGGTTTTGTGAAATGAATGGATTGGCAGATTGAAGGAGACACTGGAAACGAGGTCCGGAAAGTTCCATTATATAATGTGCAGTTTCGGCTCGGCCGCTCGTTTGCATCGGAGCGTTTATAAAACATTCCTGCGATGCTTTAACAGTCGGTGAGCAGGAGCAGATGTGCAGAACAACTCTAATCGATGTGTGTCTGCATCTGGAGTTATTTCTACAGCGCTTTATACAGTCCAGATCGTTTCACAGCAGCTTCACAATTATAAAGAGGAAAATAACAGAATCAATAATGCAAACTGCATCAAATATGAGACAAATTCAAATTCAGCTGTATATAAATCCAGGTCCAGTTCTTCAACAGATCTCAAGCTGAACTCCTACACTCTTACTCAATGATCACCTTCACAAGTTCATTTAGATCTTTAAAGTCCATATTTTATTATCTTACTAACCAGCCAATCATATTCCTCTTAAAAGAGCATAAAAGAGCATATTAAACAGATTACTCTGGTGCTCTTCGCGTGTCAGTCAAAAACGATTTTATTATTAGTGTACTATATTTTAGTTTGATAATGTTTTTTATTTAATATTTAGTATTTTTAGGGGATTTTATGTTAAGTTTTATATGAAATAAATATTTTCAAAAACATGTTTTACTCTAAAACTGAGAAAATCAAAGCCATAAATCTAAACAAGTTGTGTTCCAGATGTGAGGCTGATATCTCCAAAACGGATCTTCCAGTGAGATGTTGTTCGGCTGCAGTACCAAACGCTTCCACTAGAGGAAACTCGTCTCTCATTCATTTCCAGTGTGTCATTTCTGACCGCGAGGAGCTCAAGTGTGGCTATTGTTATCAGGACCATTAAACCTGTTCCAGTCATGGCCATGATTATTGTGTGTGTTCACACAGCAAGAGCCAAAACCTTTACCAAGTTTCGGACCATTCCGATGAAGAAAGAAAGAAATTCTAAATGTAAAATTTTTCGGTCAAAATTGACCTTCGAGCACCAGAGCATGTTCAGTGTAACAGGACTCTCTGACCTAAAGAGTGTTTCTGATATCTATTATACGTGTGTGTGTGTGTGTGTGTGTGTGTGTGTGTGTGTGTGTGTGTGTGTGTTGTGTGTGCGCATGTGTGTGTGCAGGAGGTCCAGCTGGAGGGCAGGAGAGGTGGAGCTGGAGCCGTTCCTCCACGAGAGTCTTCAGGAGGACGAGGAGCTGCTGATGGAGAGGCTGGAGCTGATGGAGAAGGTGGAGCACAAGCTGAAGAAGAAGCGCAGAAACAAGCAGAAGAAGCAGAAGCAGAGCCACCGGCAGTTCAACGACCTCTGGGTGCGGATGGAGGACAGGTGAGACACACACATCACACACACATCACACACAGATCACACACAGATCACACACATCACACAGGTGAGACACACAGATCACACACATCACACAGATCACACACAGATCACGCTAGTAGAGTTAGCAGTGTGTGTCGCTCTGCAACACGGCACACGACCAGAGCTGGAGAATTAAGGTTTGCACACTGAGTCCAGTTTCTCGTCCAGTTCCTCGTCCAGTTTCTCGTCCAGTTCCTCGTCCAGTTCCTCGTCCAGTTCCTCGTCCAGTTCTCGTCCAGTTTCTCGTCCAGTTCCTCGTCCAGTTCTCGTCCAGTTCCTCGTCCAGTTCCTCGTCCAGTTCCTCGTCCAGTTCCTCGTCCAGTTCTCGTCCAGTTCCTCGTCCAGTTCCTCGTCCAGTTCCTCGTCCAGTTCCTCGTCCAGTTCCTCGTCCAGTTCCTCGTCCAGTTCTCGTCCAGTTCCTCGTCCAGTTTCTCGTCCAGTTCCTCGTCCAGTTCCTCGTCCAGTTCCTCGTCCAGTTCTCGTCCAGTTTCTCGTCCAGTTCCTCGTCCAGTTTCTCGTCCAGTTCCTCGTCCAGTTCCTCGTCCAGTTCCTCGTCCAGTTCCTCGTCCAGTTTCTCGTCCAGTTCCTCGTCCAGTTCCTCGTCCAGTTCCTCGTCCAGTTCCTCGTCCAGTTCTCGTCCAGTTCCTCGTCCAGTTCTCGTCCAGTTCCTCGTCCAGTTCCTCGTCCAGTTCCTCGTCCAGTTCCTCGTCCAGTTCCTCGTCCAATTCTCGTCCAGTTCCTCGTCCAGTTCCTCGTCCAGTTCTCGTCCAGTTCCTCGTCCAGTTTCTCGTCCAGTTCCTCGTCCAGTTCCTCGTCCAGTTCTCGTCCAGTTTCTCGTCCAGTTCCTCGTCCAGTTCCTCGTCCAGTTCCTCGTCCAGTTCCTCGTCCAGTTCTCGTCCAGTTCTCGTCCAGTTCCTCGTCCAGTTCCTCGTCCAGTTCCTCGTCCAGTTCTCGTCCAGTTCTCGTCCAGTTCCTCGTCCAGTTCTCGTCCAGTTCCTCGTCCAGTTCCTCGTCCAGTTCCTCGTCCAGTTCTCGTCCAGTTCCTCGTCCAGTTCCTCGTCCAGTTCCTCGTCCAGTTTCTCGTCCAGTTCTCGTCCAGTTCCTCGTC
>CM040820.1:257500-282500 GCA_022828995.1 Vimba vimba | reverse complement strand
ATTAATTTAATTTATTGAATAGATATAGTTTTAGTTGCTCTAAATGTGTTTGTTTTGACACATCATATTCCAGATGTCCGGTGTATGTGACGTTACAGTGATGTGTTTGTCTATGATCTTACAAATAAAGTATTTATCTAGCTGAAGGTCCTCCAGATGAAGATGAATAGATGTTTTACAGAGAGAAACCCTCACATCTGTTTCGGTCATGGCAGAACGTCTGGATGTTCTTCATAGCGGCTGAATGTGTGAAAGATGTTTTTGTTAATCATCTTTCGCTAACAATAACTATCAAACGTAGTTTGTGCTGCGAGAGCATCTAAAGCACGTCAAATACAAACAGAATATAGTTAGGTGAATATCTGAATGATCATTTACTGTGTGTGTGTGTGTGTGTGTGTGTGTGTGTGTGTGTGTGTGTGTGTGTGTGTGTGTGTGTGTGTGTGTGTGTGTGTGTGGTAAAGGCCCGTTCACATCAAGAACAATAACAATCAGCGTTACTGCCTGTCACTTTAAATACTTTATATACAATATAGCTCTTTAGAGCAGGGCCGACTCTGATTGGCCGGAGCTCTTTAGAGCAGGGCCGACTCTGATTGGCCGGAGCTCTTTAGAGCAGGCCGACTCTGATTGGCCGGAGCTCTTTAGAGCAGGACCGACTCTGATTGGCCGGAGCTCTTTAGAGCAGGACCGACTCTGATTGGCCGGAGCTCTTTAGAGCAGGACCGACTCTGATTGGCCGGAGCTCTTTAGAGCAGGACCGACTCTGATTGGCCGGAGCTCTTTAGAGCAGGACCGACTCTGATTGGCCGGAGCTCTTTAGAGCAGGACGGACTCTGATTGGCCGGAGCTCTTTAGAGCAGGACCGACTCTGATTGGCCGGAGCTCTTTAGAGCAGGACCGACTGTGATTGGCCGGAGCTCTTTAGAGCAGGATCGACTCTGATTGGCCGGAGCTCTTTAGAGCAGGACGGACTCTGATTGGCCGGAGCTCTTTAGAGCAGGACCGACTCTGATTGGCCGGAGCTCTTTAGAGCAGGACCGACTGTGATTGGCCGGACCTCTTTAGAGCAGGACCGACTCTGATTGGCCGGAGCTCTTTAGAGCAGGACCGACTCTGATTGGCCGGAGCTCTTTAGAGCAGGACCGACTCTGATTGGCCGGAGCTCTTTAGAGCAGGACCGACTCTGATTGGCAGTCAGTGTGTTTATCATTAATCAGCTGGAAAACATCATTCTTAAAGTGATTCCAGTGCTATCTTCCTCTGTGCCGTTATCGTTATAGTTGTGCTGTGCTATTCTTTTATATTTAGAACGATTTTTAGAACAATATCTTTATTGTTATCATTATAGTTATCGTTCTTGGTGTGAACAGGCCTTAAATCTTTAGTTTTTGATTAGAACTAAATCTGACTTTGGAGACATCCTTGATTAGAAAAAAAGTGAATCATGTTTTTATTATTATTATTATTATTATTATTATTACTACTAATTCTAAAATGCCATAATGCGTTGCTCATAATTTAAACATGTATGCTGATTGAAAGCTTCATATTTATTTTCTTGGTATAAATCTAAACAATGAACACTCCATATGGACAACAGATGGGGAAATATACACTATATTCCTAAAAGTTGTGGGACGTCTGCCTTCACATGCACATGAACTTTAATGACATCAGGAGGTTTGAACACGCGACACTGAGAATATAACGGTGAGAACGCAACACAGCGGTTCCTGCTGGACAAACGCCACATTCACACACACACACAACACGATTAACTCGACAGACTGATGATGCTTTTATTGCGTGTGTGTTCTCGGCTCGTGTGTGTTCTCGAGTGTGTTCTCGGCTCGCTGAAGTCACGGCGTGTTACACGGGTGTTTATTTGTCCAGCGTAATCCCAGAATGCATCAGCTGTCCAGTGCGTCACATCAAATTTAAATCTTCATTACACACCTTAAATAAATACAGAATCATGAGTTTAGTTTCTGTCCACGTGAACATGTCTTACAAAGGTTCCCGATCGCAGTGTTGATGTGTTATTACCGAGCAGCGCTGACGAGGAGTGTGTGAACGCCAGGCCTCAGGAACGACTGTTGAACGACAGATCGCACACGAGCGGCTCTGAAACACACTTCTCCAAGAAAACACAGAAGGTTTCAGAGCAAACCTGGAGAATCCCGGAGGTCCAGCTCAAAGAAACGGATGACAGAGAGAAGTTCACTGAATGAAAGACAGTCCTGGAACTACAAACTACTTCCTTTCTCTGCTCGCTTTGTGTGTGTGTGTGTGTGTGTGTGTGTGTGTGTGTGTGTGTGTGTGTGTGTAAAATGATACATTTCATAAATGATATATTTTTAAAAGATTGACTGAAAATTAATGGAATGAGAAATTTTGTATGTTTTGTCAAAATGGTTTGATTATTGTGACTGATCACATCAAACGAAGCTTTGACTGATTCTTCTGGTCGGAAACATCTGTGTTCAAACACGTGTGTGAGGAGAAACTTCACACAGAAACACACCTGTCGCTGCAGGTGCACGAGATGAAAGCTGGAATATTAATATTAATGCTCACATCTCTCAGCTCAGCGCTTCAGTTCATCATTATTCTAACAGTAAAGGCAGAGCTTGTTTCTGACAGCAATCACTAAGAGCTCTAAATGTATTTATATGTATATCTTCAGTAGCAGGACCTTAAAATGTTCATCTAATCATTGCATTCAGTCTGACCTGCCTGTATTTTCATAAGCTGCTTTGAAACCATCTGTAAAGTAAAAAGCTATATTTCACGATTTATCAGTGACTTATAATAATCTGTAAGCTAATAAGGTTAAGCGTGTTTGGCTTGCTGTGCGCAGTGGAGGGATCGAGGAAGCTGAGGTAAACCCTCCAGTGGAACACTGATGCTGGATGAGGAGTGCAGTAGCAGGAAGCCTGAGTTACACAGGTGGAGCTGGGGAGGAGGAGGGACCCGAGTGAGGGATCGAGGAAGCTGAGGTAAACCCTCCAGTGGAACACTGATGCTGGATGAGGAGTGCAGTAGCCGGAAGCCTGAGTTACACAGGTGGAGCTGGGGAGGAGGAGGGACCCGAGTGAGGGATCGAGGAAGCTGAGGTAAACCCTCCAGTGGAACACTGATGCTGGATGAGGAGTGCAGTAGCCGGAAGCCTGAGTTACACAGGTGGAGCTGGGGAGGAGGAGGAACCCGAGTGAGGGATCGAGGAAGCTGAGGTAAACCCTCCAGTGGAACACTGATGCTGGATGAGGAGTGCAGTAGCCGGAAGCCTGAGTTACACAGGTGGAGCTGGGGAGGAGGAGGAACCCGAGTGAGGGATCGAGGAAGCTGAGGTAAACCCTCCAGTGGAACACTGATGCTGGATGAGGAGTGCAGTAGCCGGAAGCCTGAGTTACGCAGGTGGAGCTGGGGGGGAGGAGGGACCCGAGCGAGGGATCGAGGAAGCTGAGGTAAACCCTCCAGTGGAACACTGATGCTGGATGAGGAGTGCAGTAGCCGGAAGCCTGAGTTACGCAGGTGGAGCTGGGGGGGAGGAGGGACCCGAGCGAGGGATCGAGGAAGCTGAGGTAAACCCTCCAGTGGAACACTGATGCTGGATGAGGAGTGCAGTAGCCGGAAGCCTGAGTTACGCAGGTGGAGCTGGGGGGGAGGAGGGACCCGAGCGAGGGATCAAGGAAGCTGAGGTAAACCCTCCAGTGGAACACTGATGCTGGATGAGGAGTGCAGTAGCCGGAAGCCTGAGTTACACAGGTGGAGCTGGGGAGGAGGAGGGACCCGAGTGAGGGATCGAGGAAGCTGAGGTAAACCCTCCAGTGGAACACTGATGCTGGATGAGGAGTGCAGTAGCCGGAAGCCTGAGTTACGCAGGTGGAGCTGGGGGGGAGGAGGGACCCGAGCGAGGGATCGAGGAAGCTGAGGTAAACCCTCCAGTGGAACACTGATGCTGGATGAGGAGTGCAGTAGCCGGAAGCCTGAGTTACGCAGGTGGAGCTGGGGGGGAGGAGGGACCCGAGCGAGGGATCGAGGAAGCTGAGGTAAACCCTCCAGTGGAACACTGATGCTGGATGAGGAGTGCAGTAGCCGGAAGCCTGAGTTACGCAGGTGGAGCTGGGGGGGAGGAGGGACCCGAGCGAGGGATCAAGGAAGCTGAGGTAAACCCTCCAGTGGAACACTGATGCTGGATGAGGAGTGCAGTAGCCGGAAGCCTGAGTTACGCAGGTGGAGCTGGGGGGGAGGAGGGACCCGAGCGAGGGATCGAGGAAGCTGAGGTAAACCCTCCAGTGGAACACTGATGCTGGATGAGGAGTGCAGTAGCAGGAAGCCTGAGTTACGCAGGTGGAGCTGGGGAGGAGGAGGGACCCGAGCGAGGGATCGAGGAAGCTGAGGTAAACCCTCCAGTGGAACACTGATGCTGGATGAGGAGTGCAGTAGCAGGAAGCCTGAGTTACACAGGTGGAGCTGGGGAGGAGGAGGGACCCGAGCGAGGGATCGAGGAAGCTGAGGTAAACCCTCCAGTGGAACACTGATGCTGGATGAGGAGTGCAGTAGCAGGAAGCCTGAGTTACACAGGTGGAGCTGGGGAGGAGGAGGGACCCGAGCGAGGGATCGAGGAAGCAGAGGTAAACCCTCCAGTGGAACACTGATGCTGGATGAGGAGTGCAGTAGCCGGAAGCCTGAGTTACACAGGTGGAGCTGGGGAGGAGGAGGGACCCGAGCGAGGGATCGAGGAAGCTGAGGTAAACCCTCCAGTGGAACACTGATGCTGGATGAGGAGTGCAGTAGCAGGAAGCCTGAGTTACACAGGTGGAGCTGGGGAGGAGGAGGGACCCGAGCGAGGGATCGAGGAAGCTGAGGTAAACCCTCCAGTGGAACACTGATGCTGGATGAGGAGTGCAGTAGCAGGAAGCCTGAGTTACACAGGTGGAGCTGGGGAGGAGGAGGGACCCGAGCGAGGGATCGAGGAAGCAGAGGTAAACCCTCCAGTGGAACACTGATGCTGGATGAGGAGTGCAGTAGCCGGAAGCCTGAGTTACACAGGTGGAGCTGGGGAGGAGGAGGGACCCGAGCGAGGGATCGAGGAAGCAGAGATAAACCCTCCAGTGGAACACTGATGCTGGATGAGGAGTGCAGTAGCAGGAAGCCTGAGTTACGCAGGTGGAGCTGGGGAGGAGGAGGGACCCGAGCGAGGGATCGAGGAAGCTGAGGTAAACCCTCCAGTGGAACACTGATGCTGGATGAGGAGTGCAGTAGCAGGAAGCCTGAGTTACACAGGTGGAGCTGGGGAGGAGGAGGGACCCGAGCGAGGGATCGAGGAAGCTGAGGTAAACCCTCCAGTGGAACACTGATGCTGGATGAGGAGTGCAGTAGCAGGAAGCCTGAGTTACACAGGTGGAGCTGGGGAGGAGGAGGGACCCGAGCGAGGGATCGAGGAAGCAGAGGTAAACCCTCCAGTGGAACACTGATGCTGGATGAGGAGTGCAGTAGCCGGAAGCCTGAGTTACACAGGTGGAGCTGGGGAGGAGGAGGGACCCGAGCGAGGGATCGAGGAAGCTGAGGTAAACCCTCCAGTGGAACACTGATGCTGGATGAGGAGTGCAGTAGCAGGAAGCCTGAGTTACACAGGTGGAGCTGGGGAGGAGGAGGGACCCGAGCGAGGGATCGAGGAAGCAGAGGTAAACCCTCCAGTGGAACACTGATGCTGGATGAGGAGTGCAGTAGCCGGAAGCCTGAGTTACACAGGTGGAGCTGGGGAGGAGGAGGGACCCGAGCGAGGGATCGAGGAAGCAGAGGTAAACCCTCCAGTGGAACACTGATGCTGGATGAGGAGTGCAGTAGCCGGAAGCCTGAGTTACGCAGGTGGAGCTGGGGAGGAGGAGGGACCCGAGCGAGGGATCGAGGAAGCAGAGGTAAACCCTCCAGTGGAACACTGATGCTGGATGAGGAGTGCAGTAGCCGGAAGCCTGAGTTACGCAGGTGGAGCTGGGGGGGAGGAGGGACCCGAGCGAGGGATCGAGGAAGCTGAGGTAAACCCTCCAGTGGAACACTGATGCTGGATGAGGAGTGCAGTAGCAGGAAGCCTGAGTTACGCAGGTGGAGCTGGGGGGGGGGGAGGAGGGACCCGAGCGAGGGATCGAGGAGCTTATACACTCCCGTGGTTAATCAAAGATTAGAAGGGTTCACTCCTCCTGAAATTACATTCTGAACTTCACAAAAATAAACGTGACTTGACTTCACACTCACACTCACACTCTCTTTCTCACACACTCACACACACACACACACACACACATGATTTGATTTGATTCAGGATGAAGTGAAAATGTGTAGATCTGATAAAACAACTTTAGTTAACGATCACTAGTACACTCACATATGGATGCGCTCAAAGCTGAAGACATGGAGTGAAAACATCTCATCTGATCTGATCAACGCTGTTGAAAATCTCAGACTTCAGAGGAGCGATGGGATTATTCCCACAGTGATCCCAGTTAACCCTTCGCTCCTGAAGTTACGCTTGAAGAAGAAGAAGAGAGGAGCAGTGGAAAAGCTCAGCATGACACAGAGAATATTCACTGACCCGCAGATGAATATTAATACACTCATGCAGAGACTTGAAGAAACTTCTGAGACTCTCAGATGGAAACTCTTGATCTGAGCGTCAGGAATGTAACGGAGGCTCGTCATTAAAGGCTTCGGGTTCGTATAATAGCAGTGCATGCTTGTAAAACATGTTTGAAATATTGCTCACACGGACAAATGAAGTGTTGCGCGTGAAGAAATGTCCGAGTCGACCACATGAAAGAAAACTTCCAGTAATCCTCAGCCTGAATCAGTCGAGCCGGACGATCATGTGACCACATCACACGGATCATGTGACCGCATCACACGCCTGGATTCCTGAGGCAAAAGACTGTTTCTGGACCAGTAACTGGAGAAGCATTAATGCACCACAGCTCCTGTGAGTCAACACGGAGTTAAACACTACACAAGAGACGTGGAGACAACTACAGAACCACAAATATGCAATAATCATGAAGAAAAATTATCACAAATGATCAAACAAACTGTTTTGTTTACATTTACTGTTCTACTATCAAAAATACTACTTTTCAAACTATAACTCTATTACTATAACTATAAGCACACTATTATAAATAGTCAAGTCAAGTAATCTTCATTTATATAGCGCCTTTGAAACAGGTTAAGATGCAAGTTTTGAAAAGAAAAATTAAAGTGGTCATCTCCATGTAAACTTCAAACACGTGACTCTGTGAGAACGGTGACGGCGTATTACGTGTTCAGTCTATGGGTAATATACTGTATATCAGGGATGGGCAACTTCGGTCCTGGAGGGCCACTGTCCTACAGAGTTTAGCTCCAACCCTGAAACAAATCACCTGCCTGTAATTTTCTAGTAATCTTGAGGACCTTGATTAGCTTGTTCAGGTGTGTTTGATTAGGGTTGAAGCTAAACTCTGTAGGACAGTGGCCCTCCAGGACCGAAGTTGCCCATCCCTGCTGTATATGAATAAAGCTGCTGATCGATGGTTCCATGAAGAGCCTGTAACATCCAGTTATGATAGAAATGTTCCAGCAACGGTCATATATTAATTAAAGTCAGAACCATAAATCAAAACTGGACTGATAATAAGCACAAACCTGTTCAAACACGAGCATTCTGTCTTCTTCCACCTCAGAAACATTGCTAAGCTACGGATCATGCTATCTGGATATAAAATACTGAATTTTCTTCTATTAAATTCAGCCAAGACTGAGGTCTTACTTATTGGACCAAAAACCTGCACACAGAATCTCTTAGAATATAATTTGCATTTGGACGGATGTACTGTAACTTTAAAGACCTGGGCGTTATATTAGACAGCAACTTGTCTTTCGTAACTCATATTTCCTATGTTTCAAAAACAGCCTGAGAAACATCGCTCAGCTCCGGGACACACTAACTCTAACCCTAACCCTAACCCTAACCCTAACCCTAACCCTAACCCTCATACAAGAACACGCTTCTGTTTCTGAAGCGGAGAGTTACTTCATGCCTTCAGCATCTCTAGACTAGATTACTGTGATCATTACTAGCTGGATGTTCTTCATCCTCAATAAACAAGCTACAATTAGTCCAAACTCAGTTCTTATAGGCCAAAGAAAATAAGATCATATAACACCAGTTTTATCATCTCTGCACTGGTTACCTTCAGTATCAGTTACAGAAGTGTTGCTTCTGTCCTATAAGGCCCTAAATGGTTTAGCTCATGTGTGTTTAACTGATCTTCTATCCATCACACTCTTTAAGCTCACACAACTCTGGGCTTCTGAGAATACCTAGAATATCTTAGTCCTCTAAAGGAGGGAGAGCGTTTCCACATTCGGCTCCTAAACTCTGGAATAGCCTTCCTGATAATGTCCGGGACTCAGACTCGCTCTCCCAGTTTAAATCTAGATTACAGACGCATCTCAACATAATTCATCTTATCACCTCATACTCCAGTTATATCAGATCATCCCTGTTGAAGAACCGGAGCAAACGCATCCCAGATACACTCAAACCAAACATTACTCAGACACCAGATTTCATTATTAATATTCTTTCACTAGTGTGATCAGGACACTATAGTTCATTTCTGTAAGTGAGGAGAGCAGAATAAAGTAAACTGTGACATATTATACCCAATAATATTTCATACAGTGACTACCAGTAACATTTATAAACATTCGGGACCAAATATGATTCAGACACTTTGAGCTGATCATGTTTTGCTGAAGTGTGTTGTCTTTAATTGCTAATGCTCTTTTTACACACAGACTGAACAAAATGAAGCATTGCTTGGTGATTGGTTGAGCTAAACTGGTATTATCTAATTGTGTAGTTAAATTTAACAGCTGACAGATATTCAACATAATTCATGTGTGAGACAGTCTAACAGAAGGATGGACAAAACCAGTCAAATATCAGCTGAGTTCTGCTCATATTTTATTATCATTCTCTAAACTATAGCGAATAAACTGTGATAATGTGAGAAATGTTGAAGGTCTCTGAATAAATGTTGGTTTGACTGTAAATTCAATCAACTGGTAAATCAGGCAACTGAAGAACCACTGCTGTAAAGACTAAACAACAGATATGCCAGAATGCCCAAACAAACACTTGCATTAAAGTTGTTGCTCAAACTGCAGAGACACAGAGCGCACGTCATAACCAGAGAGGACAAACACACTCCACATCAACAATGGAAATGAGCAATCCTTTTACAAACCAGAGACAACCAGAGAGATCTCACTCACCACTTCCTCAGGGAGAACTCCTCCTGAGATCCGAAGCTGTTGACGGGAGCACTGGTGTCCAGGGTTGATCCGGAGCCATTAGACACAGGGCGGAGATCAGAAGATCCCACTGGGAAAAGCATCGCATCTCTAAACAACAGACTGAACAAGTTCATCAAGCAGTTCGTCCTGCAGGTGTTTCAGTGTTAATGTGTTCTTCACGTGTTCTTCACGTGTTCTTCACGTGTTCTTCACGTGTTTTTCAGATGGATGCGGGTTTCTTCCCATGAGAAACACCTTTTATGATAATCTTGAACACATCTACACTGATCTGTTCTCTGCCTGAGGATATGATCGGGAGTGTTGGATTATTCTGCTCTTGTTTCTGCTTTTCTTTGGAGATTGTGTTTAACCTTCATCCTCAACTTCACAAACTGTTGGAGTAAACCCAGATCCGAGTCAGAAGGACAGCACTGGTTTTACTCTCTGAAGAAGGTTTTCTCTTTGGGTTTCTGGAAGCTCTGCAGGATCTTGATCAGGTTTCCACACTCACATTTAAATAACTTTCAAATCAGAAACAGAATCGGACAAAAACTGTTCCATGTTTCTAACCGCAATCTGATAAGATTCCAGCAACTGTTCACACCAGATGCCACATAATCAATCACAAGCAGCAGCCAATCAGAAGAGCGGGTGGGCGGAGCCTCTCTGCAAGCAGACTGCACTAAATCAAAGCAAAACTACAGCCAATCAGAAGAGCGTGTGGGCGGAGCCTCTCTGCAAGCGCAACCAAATGGATGTTCATACAATAATAAATATTGAACCACTTTAACGTTAATAAAAAATAAATACTGGGTAACTGAAACAACCTTTGTCAGGAAACACTTGTTTGTTCACAGTTTGAATGTCAGTTTCCTTTCATTTATTTTCAAGATCTGAAGTGAATTATCCACAGTCACTTTCAATATGGCTAATATGGAATTCAAATTAAGCACATAATCAGTACCTGAGATTATCATTGTCAGAGTGTTGTTCCAGACTGTGATGACACGTTTAAATGGTCATCAGCATCGTAAATCATGCATAGTTTTGTTAACACTGTATTTACTAACATGAACTAACAATAAGCAATACATTTTTAATTTTTACATTTTTATTTAACTAATAAACCTTATTGTAAAGTGTTACGAAAGTTTTTTATACTTTCATTTTTAAAAAGATGAATTGAAATACAGTGGGGAGAACAAGTATTTGATACACTGCCGATTTAGCAGGTTTTCCCACTTACAAAGCATGTAGAAGTCTGTAATTTTTATCACAGGTACACTTCAACTGTGAGTGACGGAATCTAAAACAAGAAAATCACATTGTATGATTTTTAAGTAATTAATTTGCATTTTATTGCATGACATAAGTATTTGATAAATCAGAAAAGCAGAACTTAATATCTGGTACAGAAACCTCTGTTTGCAATTACAGAGATCATATGTTTCCTGCAGTTCTTGACCAGGTTTGCACACTGCAGGGATTCTGGCCCACTCCTCCATACAGACCTTCTCCAGATCCTTCAGGTTTCGGGGCTGTCGCTGGGCAATACGGACTTTCAGCTCCTCCAAAGATGTTCTATTGGGTTCAGGTCTGGAGACTGGCTAGGCCACTCCATGACCTTGAGATGCTTCTTACGGAGCCACTCCTTAGTTGCCCTGGCTGTGTGTTTCGGGTCGTTGTCATACTGGAAGACCCAGCCACGACCCATCTTCAGTGCTCTTACTGAGGGAAGGAGGTTGTTGGCCAAGATCTCGCGATACATGGCCCCATCCATCCTCCCCTCAATACGGTGCAGTCGTCCTGTCCCCTTTGCAGAAAAGCATCCCCAAAGAATGATGTTTCCACCTCCATGCTTCACGATTGGGATGGTGTTCTTGGGGTTGTACTCATCCTTCTTCTTCCTCCAAACACGGCGAGTGGAGTTTAGACCAAAAAGCTCTATTTTTGTCTCATCAGACCACATGACCTTCTCCCATTCCTCCTCTGGATCATCCAGATGGTCATTGGCAAGCTTCAGACGGGCCTGGATATGCGCTGGCTTGAGCAGGTGGGACCTTGCGTGCGCTGCAGGATTTTAATCCATGACGGCGTAGTGTGTTACTAATGGTTTTCTTTGAGACTGTGGTCCCAGCTCTCCTCAGGTCATTGACCAGGTCCTGCCGTGTAGTTCTGGGCTGATCCCTCACCTTCCTCATGATCATTGATGCCCCACGAGGTGAGATCTTGCATGGTGCCCCAGACCGAGGGAGATTGACCATCATCTTGAATTTTATAATAATTGCGCCAACAGTTGTTGCCTTCTCACCAAGATGCTTGCCTATTGTCCTGTAGCCCATCCCAGCCTTGTGCAGGTCTACAGTTTTATCCCTGATGTCCTTACACAGCTCTCCGGTCTTGGCCATTGTGGAGAGGTTGGAGTCTGTTTGATTGAGTGTGTGGACAGGTGTCTTTTATACAGGTAACGAGTTCAAACAGGTGCAGTCAATGCAGGTAATGAGTGGAGAACAGGAGGGCTTCTTAAAGAAAAACTAACAGGTCTGTGAGAGCCGGAATTCTTACTGGTTGGTAGGTGATCAAATACTTATGTCATGCAATAAAATGCAAATTAATTATTTAAAAATCATACAATGTGATTTTCTGGATTTTTGTTTTAGATTACGTCTCTCACAGTTGAAGAGTACGTATGATACAAATTACAGACCTCTACATGCTTTGTAAGTGGGAAAACCTGCAAAATCGGCAGTGTATCAAGTACTTGTTCTCCCCACTGTATATGCTATGAATGGGTCACAAAATGTATGTTCTGTAAAGCCCACAAATAACCAAAATGATCTATAATAACAGAAAACAATATTTGTATCCTGAGATGCCTGTGTAGCTTTGAGTATCACTGAGTAATATATGACTTTAATAAACCCAGCTGTTTAGCATCAGTGTTCACTGAGAGAACAATGCTAATGTTGCTCTCGCTCGCGATGATGGTTATTACCCTCTGAGGACGAGCAGATGTTCCAGCTGTTCGTGAGTTTGGCGGTGGACGGACACCTCTTCATCAGATGAAGGATCAGCACACAGACCCGTGTCGTCCACCAGACAGAACCGGGCCACTAAACCCTTCGTTTCCGATGAAGGATCAGCACACAGACCCGTGTCGTCCACCAGACAGAACCGGGCCACTAAACCCTTCGTTTCCCACATTCATCCACACTAACGTGAGTCTGGAGCCAAGAACGAGTTCCTCGGAGAACCTGCTCCGGAATCACCCATGAACAGACGAAGATGATGTGAAGAATGACTCTCTCATTAGAGTATTAGTCGACTGTCTGCTTCATATCTGTAACTCTTTATTGTGATGCTCCTCAACAGACATTCTACTGTAAGTAACTTTTCAAATACATGTCAATTTATTCTAACCCTAACCATTCTACTAATACTCTACTAATACTCTAATACTCTACTGATACTCTACTAATACTCTAATACTCTACTAATACTCTAATACTCTACTACTACTCTAATACTCTACTAATACTCTAATACTCTAATACTCTACTAATACTCTAATACTCTACTGATACTCTAATACTCTACTAATACTCTAATACTCTACTAATACTCTAATACTCTACTGATACTCTAATACTCTACGAATACTCTAATACTCTACTGATACTCTACTAATACTCTAATACTCTACTAATACTCTACTAATACTCTACTAATACTCTACTAATACTCTAATACTCTACTGATACTCTACTAATACTCTAATACTTTACTAATACTCTAATACTCTACTAATACTCTAATACTCTACTGATACTCTAATACTCTACTAATACTCTAATACTCTACTGATACTCTAATACTCTACTAATACTCTAATAATACTCTAATACTCTACTAATACTCTAATACTCTACTGATACTTTATTAATACTCTACTAATACTCTAATACTCTACTAAATGGTGGCTTGACTTGACAAATAATAAACATGACAATAATCCAACATATAATCCAACAATATTCAACAAATATAGACTACAACAAATAAGAAAAGAAAATATAATGTTATATATAAATTTCTGAAATAACAAAAACTTGCGTTTTCCTTTTGTCCATTTTTGTTTATGTATATGGTATTTCCCCATAATCAAACAAAGATTAACAATAAAGGCCACATCTGGAGGTAATCTTTGTCTATTAAAATAAAATAAAAAAAATATTTTTCAGAAAAAGACATTTTCATCCCTAAGCATTTACAAACAAAACAATCCAACTCGACCCAAAACATTTTGCTATAAATGCAAGACAAAATAAGTGGACATCATTTTCTTTCTCAGTCCCACAGAAATCACATGTAACATCTCCATCAGCACGAGACCTACGAGTTTACTGAACTCCATTAGTGTTAATGACATCACTTCCTGTAGAATCTGAAGAGTTGATGCTTTTGGTTTATTTGAACATCAGATTACATTAATGATCAGATGAGCTAGGATGAGTTGAATCGCGCAGAACACAGAGCCGATGTGTGCGCCTCTCACCTGTGTTTCTGATTACAGTGAGCTGAGGTCGTCAATGAGAGCTTTGTGTTGTCGTCGGCCACAGGTCATTAGAAATGAAAATCAAGCGTTTCATAAATGCACACACTGTGAGGCCGGTTTTCCTGAGGCTCGACTGATCAGAATAATTACTCGGCCACGCTTTGAATGACGGCACTAATTTGTTTGGAGTGTTTCTGAAATGACATCAGCGAGGAGAGTTAAACGCCTGAGGGCGAGCGCGCGTGTCTGCTAGTCTGGGAGCGCGCGTGTCCGCTATCCCGGGAGCGCTCGTGTCCGCTAGTCTGGGAACACGGCTCTCTAATACTCATGTTCTGCAGGAGAACAAACTCAGACGAGCTGGAAGTTTCCAGGCCGTAAGTCTGTTCTGATGCACTTTTCTGATTCTGACTTTCTTCGTTGTAACAAACGTTCGGTCAGCGCTCACGGGCGATAGGTCAAAGGTCAAACCGCTTTCACATAAATTAACTAAATGAATAACTTTTTTTTACAACAAAAATGAGCCATAACTGATCTTACTTAAACTGGACGATGACGCTATTTTCTTCTAGAAACAATCTTTGTTGCATTATTTTCCTGTTATCTCTGTAAAGCTGCGTTGAAACACTGTGTACTGTAAAAAGCGCTGTATAAATACATGTATAGACTTGACTTGCTCCGTTCATCATTTCTGGGGCTTCAGTCGCGGTCAGTGGATGTTGAATGGAAAAGCAGCAGAATACTGTTGAACACTCGTCTTGTGTTTCCTCAGAGGAAAGAGTAAACGATGACAGAACCATCATTAGCTGAACGAGTCAGTCTCCCGGAGCTTGTAAACTCGTAGGAATATATGAGAGCATGTCAGAATGTGTTTTATCAGTAATGAAACACCTGTGACGACACGCCGAGAGAGTTTAAGTTTAAGTTGAACAGAGAAAACAAACTCCACGGAGCATCACATGAGCGGAGCGGAGGCTCAGGGGATCCAGCGATGAACAGATAGACGATGATTATTCTCTCTTGCATTGACCTTGAGCTTCACATGCCGTGTCTGATATCTATGGAAGCTTGTTTACACCACAGAATAAAACAATTGCGACTTCATATCTCACTATTACGGGTTCACATCACGCAATCCTGACTTCATAACACACAACTTAACACACTATTGCATGTTATAAAGTCAGAATTGTGAGATACTATTTACCTTTAACTCTTTAGAATTGCGAGATATTTACCTTTTTATTTTGTATTCTGTGGCAGAAACAAGCTTCGGATCTGCACTGATAAACACAAACCTGTAGTTTTCAAGTTTCCAATTAGTTTTTTTATGTTCAACAATACGAGCAAATAAGAGGAAGGATGATATGAAATGCTAGTAGTAACCGTGAACGAGAGCAGGAGGACGAATGTTTTATCGTCATCTAATGTCGGAACACTGAAGCGTCTCGATCGTTGCTGAAAAGTGAATGTTTATCGCGATGAAACGAGTTTCTGGAAGTTTCCAGGCTGCAAGTCTGAGCTCCAGTTTTCCGATTCGTTGAAACTATGTGCCCGTATCAAATTTTCATGCTGCGATTAATTGATTGAGCTTTTCTCACAGTATACGGTATTATCACGATATTTTAATTGCTCAAGAGAAACGGATGGGGGGGGGGGGGGATGTAGAAAAAACAACAACTTGCATCACAATAGGTGTAATTGTGATTGTCAAAACATTTGGTAACTAAACAGAATTTTACACAATTTTCATGATTTCAATCCAATTCTTGGGATTCAATATTGACTCTTTGGATGAATATTAGGTAGGCTACAGTACAGTATAGCCTACATGTTAATTTTTCTCAAGAAAAAATATATCTCACATAATGCTGTAAACATACTATACAGAGAGCCTTGTCAGCTGGTATTATTAAAGGTTAAAAATTAACAAATTAAATTAAATATAATGTGGTTTTCATCATAATAACAATTATGACACAAGTAAAAATATAATACAAATGTAATATAGTGCACATATTTAGCAAAATACTCCTCTCTATAGCTATTCTTTCTAGTCAACTAACGTGCTGGTCATTAAATGGCGTTCCTGAGGTAAATGTAAAGTTCTGTGACATAATTGTTCACCTGCAGTTTTATTGACCTCTTTCCGTGGTTGAAAAACACTGATTGATCGATATTATATGAGGAATAAATACCTTTCGGTAAGTTGTACTGTATCTTTAAATAAAAAGTAACAGATGATCGGTTTACTGGAACTGAGGCGCTACAGCGATCGGTCACATTTACAAGCACCAAAACGGTATTTATTGTCTGAATTTAGTAATAAAATGGACAGAACCTGAGAGCTGAGAATTTTTTTCATATCAAAAGTAGCCTGCTCTGTCCAGTCTGTCGGTGTCAGTGTCTCTTTGCTCCGTGATTTTTCTCTGCGTGAGAAAATGGATGCGTGGCGCGAGAGCGTGTGAGAGGTGTCAGTGAGTCTCGCGCTGAATGCTGAGTCGGCAGCCCTGCTTTTAGAAGGGGGATAAATCATCGGCAGCGTTCCTCCTTCCGCTGTGCTTCTTCTCCATGTGAGGATTCATTACATTAGACTAGAGTGCTACTGCGCCGCATGCACACAGTGCTTCTACATGTCAGTGGGGATTGTTTACATCAGAGTGCGCACGTGTTTCGCGCAGCATATACAGTGTTTGTTTAAGCGGTTGATGGAAAATAAGCTAATGCGCGCGTTCTTTAAATATAAATTCTGATCTATTCTTTTTTCACGGTATTTTGAAGTGGCCGCGATAACAATATCGTGCACAGGCACGTGCACACATAGACATCAAAGGGGGCTTGAGCACCTGCCCTTTTTATTTCTGGAGAGAAAGTGCCCTTTTTTCTGGGGTGCTTTTTTTCTATTTTTGAAAAATAATATATATTCCTGTTTGCGCACAGCTTCCCTGTCAAACAAATATATTTATTGAAGAATAGTATATCTAAATATCAGGTCCAAGTGATCTGAGGGCGCGAGCGCATCCTGGTGTGTGACGTGTACGCAGACTGGTGCATAGATATATACACTAGATTTCGCCTTGGCTACGGCAGCTCATTGGAACGAATGTCATTAAGGCGACATCTAGTGTATATATCTATGCACCCGTCTGCGTACACGTCACACACCAGGATGCGCGCGCGCCCTCAGATCACTTGGACGTGGCTGTGATTATATCGCTAAAAACGATATAAATACTGTTTGTTTTCTCACACAAACCGCTCGTTTCGTGTCTTAGGCCATCAATGTGTACTTACGATGGGGAATTGTTTAATTGGGACGATGGGGAATTGTTTTAATTTGGACTCTGTGCATCCTCTTTGAGACCATATACCTGCATTATACGACTGACAGACAAGAACGGTTTGACCTAAAAATATCAAAATATAAACTACTGCGGAAAAAAAAGAAACCTACATCTTGGATGCCCTTGAGGTAAGCTAAAACATACCAAAATTTAATTTCAAAGTGAACTATCCGTTTAACTAGTTGACGCCTAATTTGCATATAGAACGTCCCCAGTTAATGACTTACATCAGGAGTCTTTCTCCATGAAATTTAGAAATCTAAATTGGTGAATTTAGAAGAAATCTTCAGATGCAAACAGATGGAGGATACACTCTAAAAAATTTAGTAAATCTGAGTAACTGCATCTGGTACATTAATACATAAAACTGAGTAGAAATAAGTTAACGTTAAACAATAAAAATAACAATGTTTATAAATTAACTTTTTATTTATGAGTAATTTAACTTTTTTTATTTCCTCTAAACCTTTATAAAATAGTATTCCATACAACCACATACATGACATTGGCTTTTATTGAATTTTTACTCAATTATTTTGGTAAGTTTAATTCAAACAATCAAGTAAGATTTTCAGAGATTTTATTAAGTTAATAAAGTTAAATATTTCTGTAATATTTACTAAGCCACAGAATATTTTTTTGAGTGTAGTAGGTTTAAAACAAACTCCATCTAAATGTGGATTTTGAAGGTTTTATTTGATGATGATGATGATGATACAGTCCTCCCTCAAATGTGAAACTAAGTCCATGTCAGTCACCATCAGTTATTGTGTATGTGTGTGTGTGTGTGTGTGTGTGTGTGTGTGTGTGTGTGTGTGTACATGCATAAACATCTACAGGGACATGGACCTTCAGAAGGTTGCCGTTGTAAGGGAGGAAGGAGAGACAACCAGGGAATGGACGTAACAGATTTTATTTTGAAGTAGAAGACCTTTTTTTTGTAATAATTTTATTAAATTGCTGTATTTTTGTATTTTGTCAATCATTTTTACAGTGATTTTTTTCAGTAAAGTTAACAAAATAGCAGCAACAGCCCTCTTCAGTTTAGAGTGAATATTTGTGTTGATTTTAAAGTGTTATGTATTCTTATAACACCAAAATAATTAAAATGATGTATAGTGCCTTGTGCAAAAATAAACTAATTATTAGTAAAACACGCCCCTCTGCTTGATGCAGTTATTTAGGTTATTCTAAATATATACTACTAAGTTGAAACTAGTAGCATCTTTTGAAAATGAAACAATTGCGTGAGTTTGAGGAAGATAAAATTAAAAAGGAAGTCAGAGTTGCGTTAATATATATACTTTTTTGTTAAAAAATTTAAAAAAACGTAATTATGAGAAGTGCCCTTTATTTCACTTGAGCCCCTGCCCCTCAAAATGTCTGTGCACGTCCCTGATCGTGCATATTCATTACCGCGATTTAGCGCATTACCGAATACCGGCACATGTCTAGTTGTAACAAACGTTCGGTCAGCGCTCACGCCATAGGTCAAGGTCAAGCCGCTTTCACATGCCCCCTCCCCCCTCACAGGGGTCAAAGGTCACGATTCATTTGAGCTTTACATGTTAGAGTGAAGAGCAGTGAAGCTGCAGAACCACGATCAGAAGTGACTGATATAGTTTTGGTTAATAACCCTGCGCCGATCTGACGCACATTGTGATTCTTCAATTGGGGGCTATTTAGCCATCTTACATTTTGATTAATGAAATTTGGTTGAATTTTGTTAGAATTATGTCAAGATAATGTTTACATGCTTTGATGTAAAGATATAATAATGGCCACGACTGTACTTAAATATAATTTGAGTATTTTATATCTATTTGCCAACTGGCACTGCAAAACGTCATTCCCGTCACAACATCAAAAAGTCTCATAATGCAAAGAATGTATCAAGGAGATCATTTAAACTCATTTATCTTGTAAACATTGTTAACCTTCAACAATACTTATAAAAAACAAAATGTTTCCATTCAGCGAATTACATATATTTTCTTGTTCTTACCATCAAAATGTGTTTTTCTGTGTTCATCAAAGCACACTTTTGTTTAATTTCTGGAAAATTAATTTTAGATGTTTTTTCTTTGAATAAGTGGATGAGTATTTCATTAGGCTTTTCATGTAGCACCTCAAGATTGAACATAAAACAGTTTTAAAGGTATGTTTGCTGTAAATTAAGCAACGTGGCGGTAATGACATACTGTTCTGGTAATGACATAGTGTTTTGGTAATGACATAAATGAAAAGTGCATTGATACATAAAGCAAATTTAAAGGCTTAAATAATGACTTCTGGTGAGTGTTGTTGAAAGAAATGGACAGATTTGAGGATATATATATATAAATATGACACAACCATCAACTTGAACATGTTTATCAGTAATTTGTTAGTCAGAAAAATATTAGACAACCTTAAAAGTATTGCTTAATTTAACAGACCTGTGTGTATGTGTGTGTGTGTGTGTGTTTTACATCACTAGTGCAGTGTCCGTTCTCAGAGCATATAAGCCCGGCCCGCGTGAGGTGCGCCGCTTCCGCTCGCGCTGTTCTGTAGTTTACTAAAATTCTGAACGTGTCGCGTCTCGCATGTCCATCTATATTGCACCAAATGCGGCACTGCACTCCTTTGTGAAGTCGATTGGATGAACGGTTCTCGAAATAATAAAAATGCAAACGGACATACCGACACATAGAGATTCCTGCCTTTATTAGAGAGAAGAATATGTTCAGCCCCCTCTCTCCGAAGCTTTGAATATTCGATGTTCATTACTACCGAAGCTTCGAAGCTCAAAAAATGATATTCGGACCAGCCCTTAAAAATCACACAATTATGCTTCTTTAACTTAATTTATAAACGGCATAATATGATATAGATAGTGACACAGAAAATGTCATTACCACCATCACTTGTCATTACCATCACAAGTTGTGTGTTGGTAATGATGTGTTGCGGTAATGACATTTTCATTTTTTTTTCAGGAAAAAAGATGCTAGGTCATGGATTTGCTAACATCACTCAACAGCTAGTACAAAAAGAACTTTAAATACACATAAATCATGTGAATATATATATACATTTATCAAAATATTGCTGCCACAGCATTTATGGTAATGACGCTGAATAAGTCTACTCCATGATCAGAAGGAATTCATGATTAAATTACTTACTTTTTCAGACATCAAATATCACTGTTCTTTCATGGCTGACATGTGCTCCTCTGCTAGTCTTCATTTCCATGGTTACGGCATAAACAAGTCTTACCCTCAAAAATATCCTTCTTGTAATCATAGACTGTCGCGGTAATGACAGTATTGTTGTGGACAATACTAAATTGTTAAAAATATTCACAAATTGCACAGACATGAACCCGAATTATGCATCAAGTGCCTTTTAAAGTTACTGTTTAAACATATATTGTGATTTTTTAATGAACTGATAACATTTTATCACATTTTCAGAGCAGATAAGTTTTAAAGTCTGGGTTGGGGACAAGGCCTGAATAGCCAAATATTAGTGATGAAAACATTTTTAAAAATGGAAATCATACTGATTTTAGTGTGTAACATTTTTTGGTGGTGCAATGAATATCATTTGAAATAACTAAACTATTTATTTTATAATATAGTATTTTTAACATGAATGTATAACCTGGGGACATAAAAGTTCCCCTAATTGAAGAATCAACAGAAATGAGAGTGTAATGAACATCCCTGCGTCAGGAGAACAACAGAAGATCCACAAACCCAATAAAACAAAGAACAGCCGTGATTTTGAAACATGAATGTTTTATACAAGCTTTATTTACAACTTGATTAACAACTGTACAGTTTTGCAGCGTTGGAAGCACGAGTTCATCAATGCAGACGCATTACGAGACGCATCTGTCCTGCTGAACGCGCCCCGCGGCGACACATACAGTATGTACATGGTGTATACAAGCAATATAAAACTTGGCAAATGGAGCGAATGTTTGCTACTTCAGATGAAAGTCCTGATGAACACAAACTCGCACCGCAGTCTCTAGCTCACGACTGCAGAGTTCATCAGTGTGTTCCTGCGTTTGAGGCGTTTCTCTGCTCTGGACGGCTGCGAGAGACGTTTGACCTCTGAACTCAGTCCACAGTGATCAGAAAGCCTCAAACATTCAATCAATCGCCTGTTAGAACGACACTAAAGCAGATATTGACCGCAGACGCGATCTCGTTGGGTGATTATGAAGCAGCGGCTGATGAAGAAGAGCAGCTGAAGTGTCAGAATCATCAGAAGCACTTACTGATTCAGCATTAAATAAATAGAAGAGAAGCAACACTATCAGGAACAGATCCGGCATTCACACACTGACTCTACTGAAGCTCCTGCTGGAAACACTCGTTATCAATCATACGGATCATAAACTACAGGAAATACTGAGACAATGATCGATGCAACTGAACAGACGTGAGGAACATCAGGGTTTGGTGATGGAGTTTCATCCGTCTTTAACAGTAAATAAAGCTCACGCTCTTCTGCCTGATGATTGACACGTGCTGGCCCCGCCCACTTCTGACCAGAGCATTCTGGGATAGCACACAGACGCTGATGGGTTAGTTAGTGTGCAGCGATGGGTTAAACTGTCAATCATGCAAGCCCCGCCCCCTGATGTCATGCAGCCCCGCCCCCTGCCGCTCATGCTTTAACATCACTGTGAAAGAGAGAGATTGACAGGTGTCAGTCACAGATTCAGCCTGGCGTCACTAGAGTCGCGGTTCTCGTTCAACGTCATGCTTTTATTTTCTCCTGATTGTGAGGAAAACATGATTGTGTTCGTCTCGTTCTCCAGCACTAATATCTAAACATTCTTACATCAAGACACAATTACTGGAGAAGAAGCAATGACTGAAGATATTAAGACTTTTTTGATGAAAAATGTATCGTAATTAAGCGAGTTTATGATTAAAACACAAACAAATATCTATAGAGGCTTGTTTCCGCCACAGAATAAAACATTTTAAAAGATAATTGCGACTCTTTTATCAAAACATTCTTAAATCAGGATAGATTTACTGGAGATATTAAAGACTGGAGAGTTCATGACCATCATTAGCAGGAGTGAAGGACTAACGGCGACTCGAGTGACAGTGATTGACAGCGGCTGTGAGTCTGTTTTAAGGCATCGGGAATTAATCAACTAAACAAAAAACAGGAAGAACAAAATTATGAAGCGCCTTCAAACAACCGCCCTGACGACCTACACGAGACACACACGTTCAGCTCTTTCAATGCATAGATATCAACAGAGGATAAAGACGACAGGTTATAAAGACTCGACGTAACTTCAGAAACACGCCCAGCAGAGCCAATAAAAACACTCAAACGTTTCTGTGCATCAGTAACAACAACCCTTAAAATACTGCAAAGCCTCCTTTAAAAAGAGGCGTCCGACGGGAAGCGACACGTTGGTTCAGGAGTGTGTGGATTAATTAATGCTGATGTAATTGAGCAGCGTCCAGAGACCCGGGTTCATCAGATGGGCTGATGGGGGAAGAGGGCATTATGGGATGGAGGCGGGTCCTGATTGGCTGAGCTGGGGTTGCCGTGGCGATGCTCTACCTGGCTGCCGTGGGCTGGACGTGACCCGGATAGGCCCGTCTGGTGCTGGTGGCCTGTCTCTGCCGGGCCAGGAACGACTGACCCGACCCGGTGCCGGCCAACCGGTCCTCAGCCGCCTTCTTCTGCAGAGCCATTCCCTGGAACACACACACGTTACTCTCACGTCTGAACACACACACGCCTGGAACACACACATGTTACTCTCACGTCTGAACACACACACGTCTGAAACACACACACGTTACTCTCACGTCTGAACACACACACGCCTGGAACACACACACGTTACTCTCACGTCTGAACACACACGTCTGAAACACACACACGTTACTCTCACGTCTGAACACACACGTCTGAAACACACACACGTTACTCTCACGTCTGAACACACACACGCCTGGAACACACACACGTTACTCTCACGTCTGAACACACACGTCTGAAACACACACACGTTACTCTCACGTCTGAACACACACACGTTACTCTCACGTCTGAACACACACGTCTGAAACACACACACGTTACTCTCACGTCTGAACACACACACGTTACTCTCACGTCTGAACACACACACGTCTGAAACACACACACGTTACTCTCACGTCTGAAACACACACACGTTACTCTCACGTCTGAACACACACACGCCTGGAACACACACACGTTACTCTCACGTCTGAACACACACACGCCTGGAACACACACACGTTACTCTCACGTCTGAACACACACACGCCTGGAACACACACACGTTACTCTCACGTCTGAACACACACACGTCTGAAACACACACACGTTACTCTCACGTCTGAACACACACACGCCTGGAACACACACACGTTACTCTCACGTCTGAACACACACACGTCTGAAACACACACACGTTACTCACACGTCTGAACACACACACGCCTGGAACACACACACGTTACTCTCACGTCTGAACACACACACGTCTGAAACACACACACGTTACTCTCACGTCTGAACACACACGTCTGAAACACACACACGTTACTCTCACGTCTGAACACACACACGCCTGGAACACACACACGTTACTCTCACGTCTGAACACACACACGCCTGGAACACACACACGTTACTCTCACGTCTGAACACACACACGTCTGAAACACACACACGTTACTCTCACGTCTGAACACACACACGCCTGGAACACACACACGTTACTCTCACGTCTGAACACACACACGTCTGAAACACACACACGTTACTCACACGTCTGAACACACACACGCCTGGAACACACACACGTTACTCTCACGTCTGAACACACACACGCCTGGAACACACACACGTTACTCTCACGTCTGAACACACACACGTCTGAAACACACACACGTTACTCACACGTCTGAACACACACGTCTGAAACACACACACGTTACTCTCACGTCTGAACACACACGCCTGGAACACACACACGTTACTCTCACGTCTGAACACACACACGCCTGGAACACACACACGTTACTCTCACGTCTGAACACACACACGTCTGAAACACACACACGTTACTCACACGTCTGAACACACACGTCTGAAACACACACACGTTACTCTCACGTCTGAACACACACACGCCTGGAACACACACACGTTACTCACACGTCTGAACACACACACGCCTGGAACACACACACGTTACTCTCACGTCTGAACACACACGTCTGAAACACACACACGTTACTCTCACGTCTGAACACACACACGCCTGGAACACACACACGTTACTCACACGTCTGAACACACACACGCCTGGAACACACACACGTTACTCTCACGTCTGAACACACACACGCCTGGAACACACACACGTTACTCTCACGTCTGAACACACACACGTCTGAAACACACACACACGTTACTCTCACGTCTGAACACACACACGCCTGGAACACACACACGTTACTCTCACGTCTGAAACACACACACGTCTGAAACACACACACACGTTACTCTCACGTCTGAACACACACACGCCTGGAACACACACACGTTACTCTCACGTCTGAACACACACACGTCTGAAACACACACACGTTACTCACACGTCTGAACACACACGTCTGAAACACACACACGTTACTCTCACGTCTGAACACACACGTCTGAAACACACACACGTTACTCTCACGTCTGAACACAC
>CM040820.1:210000-252500 GCA_022828995.1 Vimba vimba | reverse complement strand
CGTGTTGTGAGAGTGTGTGAGTGTGTAGACGTTAGAGTGTCGTGTTGTGAGAGTGTGTAGACGTTAGAGTGTCGTGTTGTGAGAGTGTGTGGACGTTAGAGTGTCGTGTTGTGAGAGTGTGTGAGAGTGTGTCGTGTTGTGAGAGTGTGTGAGAGTGTCGTGTTTTGAGAGTGTGTGAGTGTTGTGAGAGTGTGTGAGAGTGTGTCGTGTTGTGAGAGTGTGTGAGAGTGTCGTGTTGTGAGTGTGTGAGAGTGTCGTGTTGTGAGAGTGTGTGAGAGTGTGTGAGAGTGTCGTGTTGTGAGAGTGTGTGAGAGTGTTGTGAGAGTGTGTGAGAGTGTGTCGTGTTGTGAGAGTGTGTGAGAGTGTGTGAGAGTGTCGTGTTGTGAGAGTGTGTGAGAGTGTCGTGTTGTGAGAGTGTGTGAGAGTGTCGTGTTGTGAGAGTGTGTGAGAGTGTCGTGTTGTGAGAGTGTGTGAGAGTGTCGTGTTGTGAGAGTGTGTGAGAGTGTGTAGACGTTAGAGTGTCGTGTTGTGAGAGTGTGTGAGAGTGTCGTGTTGTGAGAGTGTGTGAGAGTGTGTCGTGTTGTGAGTGTGTTGTGTTGTGAGAGTGTGTGAGTGTGTGAGAGTGTCGTGTTGTGAGAGTGTGTGAGAGTGTGTGAGAGTGTCGTGTTGTGAGAGTGTGTGAGAGTGTCGTGTTGTGAGAGTGTGTGAGAGTGTGTGAGAGTGTCGTGTTGTGAGAGTGTGTGAGAGTGTCATGTTGTGAGAGTGTGTGAGAGTGTCGTGTTGTGAGAGTGTGTGAGTGTTGTGAGAGTGTCGTGTTGTGAGAGTGTGTGAGAGTGTCGTGTTGTGAGAGTGTGTGAGAGTGTCGTGTTGTGAGAGTGTGTAGACGTTAGAGTGTCGTGTTGTGAGAGTGTGTGAGAGTGTGTCGTGTTGTGAGAGTGTGTGAGAGTGTCATGTTGTGAGAGTGTGTCGTGTTGTGAGAGTGTGTGAGAGTGTGGTGTTGTGAGAGTGTGTGAGAGTGTCGTGTTGTGAGAGTGTGTGAGAGTGTGTGAGAGTGTGGTGTTGTGAGAGTGTGTGAGAGTGTCGTGTTGTGAGAGTGTGTGAGAGTGTCGTGTTGTGAGAGTGTGTGAGAGTGTCGTGTTGTGAGAGTGTGTAGACGTTAGAGTGTCGTGTTGTGAGAGTGTGTGAGAGTGTCGTGTTGTGAGAGTGTGTGAGAGTGTGTCGTGTTGTGAGAGTGTGTGAGAGTGTGTCGTGTTGTGAGAGTGTGTGAGTGTCGTGTTGTGAGAGTGTGTGAGTGTCGTGTTGTGAGAGTGTCGTGTTGTGAGAGTGTGTGAGTGTCGTGTTGTGAGAGTGTCGTGTTGTGAGAGTGTGTGAGAGTGTGTGAGAGTGTCGTGTTGTGAGAGTGTGTGAGAGTGTCGTGTTGTGAGAGTGTGTGAGAGTGTCGTGTTGTGAGAGTGTGTGAGAGTGTGTGAGAGTGTCGTGTTGTGAGAGTGTGTGAGAGTGTCGTGAGAGTGTGTGAGAGTGTCGTGTTGTGAGAGTGTGTGAGAGTGTCGTGTTGTGAGTGTGTCGTGTTGTGAGAGTGTGTGAGAGTGTCGTGTTGTGAGAGTGTGTGAGAGTGTCGTGTTGTGAGAGTGTGTGAGAGTGTCGTGTTGTGAGAGTGTGTGAGAGTGTCGTGTTGTGAGAGTGTGTGAGTGTGTGAGAGTGTCGTGTTGTGAGAGTGTGTGAGAGTGTCGTGTTGTGAGAGTGTGTGAGAGTGTGTAGACGTTAGTGTGTCGTGTTGTGAGAGTGTGTAGACGTTAGTGTGTCGTGTTGTGAGAGTGTCGTGTTGTGAGAGTGTGTGAGAGTGTCGTGTTGTGAGAGTGTGTGAGAGTGTGTGAGAGTGTCGTGTTGTGAAAGTGTGTGAGAGTGTCGTGTTGTGAGAGTGTGTGAGAGTGTCGTGTTGTGAGAGTGTGTGAGAGTGTGTGAGAGTGTCGTGTTGTGAGAGTGTGTGAGAGTGTCGTGTTGTGAGAGTGTGTGAGAGTGTCGTGTTGTGAGAGTGTGTGAGAGTGTCGTGTTGTGAGAGTGTGTGAGAGTGTCGTGTTGTGAGAGTGTGTGAGTGTGTCGTGTTGTGAGTGTGTGAGAGTGTGTGAGAGTGTCGTGTTGTGAGAGTGTGTGAGTGTGTCGTGTTGTGAGAGTGTGTGAGAGTGTCGTGTTGTGAGAGTGTGTGAGAGTGTCGTGTTGTGAGAGTGTGTGAGAGTGTGTGAGAGTGTCGTGTTGTGAGAGTGTGTGAGACTGTCGTGTTGTGAGAGTGTGTGAGAGTGTCGTGTTGTGAGTGTGTGAGAGTGTGTGAGAGTGTCGTGTTGTGAGAGTGTGTGAGTGTGTCGTGTTGTGAGTGTGTGAGAGTGTGTGAGAGTGTCGTGTTGTGAGAGTGTGTGAGTGTGTCGTGAGTGTGTGAGAGTGTGTGAGAGTGTCGTGTTGTGAGAGTGTGTGAGAGTGTCGTGTTGTGAGTGTGTGAGAGTGTGTGCGAGTGTCGTGTTGTGAGAGTGTGTGAGTGTGTCGTGTTGTGAGTGTGTGAGAGTGTCGTGTTGTGAGAGTGTGTGAGAGTGTCGTGTTGTGAGAGTGTGTGAGAGTGTGTGAGAGTGTCGTGTTGTGAGTGTGTGAGAGTGTGTGCGAGTGTCGTGTTGTGAGAGTGTGTGAGTGTGTCGTGTTGTGAGTGTGTGAGAGTGTCGTGTTGTGAGAGTGTGTGAGTGTGTCGTGTTGTGAGTGTGTGAGAGTGTGTGAGAGTGTCGTGTTGTGAGAGTGTGTGAGTGTGTCGTGTTGTGAGTGTGTGAGAGTGTGTGAGAGTGTCGTGTTGTGAGAGTGTGTGAGAGTGTCGTGTTGTGAGAGTGTGTGAGAGTGTGTGAGAGTGTCGTGTTGTGAGAGTGTGTGAGAGTGTCGTGTTGTGAGTGTGTGAGAGTGTGTGAGAGTGTCGTGTTGTGAGAGTGTGTGAGTGTGTCGTGTTGTGAGTGTGTGAGAGTGTGTGAGAGTGTCGTGTTGTGAGAGTGTGTGAGAGTGTCGTGTTGTGAGAGTGTGTGAGAGTGTCGTGTTGTGAGAGTGTGTGAGAGTGTCGTGTTGTGAGAGTGTGTGAGAGTGTGTGAGAGTGTGTGAGAGTGTCGTGTTGTGAGAGTGTGTGAGAGTGTGTGAGAGTGTGTGAGAGTGTCGTGTTGTGAGTGTGTGTAGACGAGCTCGAGGCTTCAGTGATGGTCTCACCGCTGGAACTGTGTTTGTTCTCCAGCTCCTCGATCTCGGAGCTCTTCTTCTGAAGCTCGTTAGTGGCGTCCCTTAATTTCTCTCTAAACACCAAGAACAAACACATGGTCAGTCAGAGATGATGACCTCGCGGTGACGAACATGACGGAGGTCAGCTGATACTCACAGGTGCTCCTGACACTTCCTCTTCATCAACACCGTCTGAAACAGAAGACGTTACACTCATGAGCTCGTGTGGAGCTGCAGCGCCCCCTGCTGGACACACACTGCAGCGTCACCAGCCCTTCCCAGTGTGCACTGCTGAGTGTGTGCTGTGGTCCAGCAGGGGGCGCTGGCGAGCTCAATCCCCATCACCAGACCAACACACAGAGACTGTAGGTCAGGGGTCGGCAAGTACGTTTGGCTTAATTTAAGAAAGGAATTGATGAAAAATGCAGCTAGAACTGGCTGACACCGCTAGTGTGTTGGAGATGCGGAATGGGTAAAAATAACTAAAAAAATAAAGAGGATTTGAATCATTAATGGCATGTTAGAGTCATGATCTTAACGAACTGTTTTGTTTCCTCTTTCCATATTGTAAATAACAAATGTGTATCATTTTAATTTGCTTGTTACACAATGGAGCCGAACTTACTGTAGTAATGATTGACGTATCCTACTCTACACTCTCGGCCTGAGCTGCAGATTAACTGAGGAACGTTACGCTCTCGAGATGATCACGTCTAAACTAGTGAGAGAGAATGAGAGTCTACAGAGGAAAGGGTTAGATATAGAGAAGATGAAAGACGACTGTGTTCATCCTAACTAGTGTTGTGAAGCCGGTGTGTGTGATCTGCAACGAAGCGATACACACACTCTTGTCTTTCAGAACTTTTCAATTCAAAAGCTCTCAATTCATCTCAAAAACGTTCTCGTACTTTTATTTTGAAGGCAAAATCAAAAAGACGAAGTGTTGCCGTCATGGCGGATGTATTCCAGAACCCGCCGCTATCACAGTACTCTGCGGGACAGGTATCACTGCCGGCGGGACAGTTTTGGTGTATAATATTTCATATAAACACTGTACGGGCCTGATAAAACGATGACACCGCCACAGATGTGTGGTCTAGTTATGAAGCGGCTGCGCAGTGGGTTCGTGGGTTACTGCAGATGTTGTGTGTGAGCAGTGCTCCAGTTATATGTCTGAGTGCAATAAACATTAGTCTCTGGTGAAGATGAACATCAGCCAGCCTGAAGCACGTCTGACTGGGGCTGGGAATCGATACTTGTTATAAAATAAAAATTTCGATTCCTCTTATCGATTCCTTTGTGAACCTTTCAATATGATTTTAAACCATTCGAATGCGAGAGACTCTGTTTTCTGTTCTCATGTGTATCAGTGTATCGGACCCGTGCAGCTCTTAAAGTGACAGCAGCCTAATATTCCCGCTCTATAATAACACTAATATTCCTCTCTATAATAACACTAATATTCCCGCTCTATAATAACTCTAATATTCCTCTCTATAATAACACTAATATTCCCGCTCTATAATAACTCTAATATTCCTCTCTATAATAACACTGATATTCCCGCTCTATAATAACACTAATGTTCCCGCTCTATAATAACTCTAATATTCCTCTCTATAATAACACTGATATTCCCGCTCTATAATAACACTAATGTTCCCGCTCTATAATAACTCTAATATTCCTGCTCTATAATAACACTAATATTCCCGCTCTATAATAACTCTAATATTCCCGCTCTATAATAACACTGATATTCCCGCTCTATAATAACACTAATATTCCCGCTCTATAATAACACTAATGTTCCCGCTCTATAATAACACTAATATTCCCGCTCTATAATAACTCTAATATTCCCGCTCTATAATAACTCTAATATTCCCGCTCTATAATAACTCTAATATTCCCGCTCTATAATAACACTAATGTTCCCGCTCTATAATAACTCTAATATTCCTCTCTATAATAACACTGATATTCCCGCTCTATAATAACACTAATATTCCCGCTCTATAATAACACTAATGTTCCCGCTCTATAATAACTCTAATATTCCTCTCTATAATAACACTGATATTCCCGCTCTATAACACTAATATTCCCGCTCTATAATAACACTAATGTTCCCGCTCTATAATAACTCTAATATTCCTCTCTATAATAACACTAATATTTCCGCTCTATAATAACTCTAATATTCCCGCTCTATAATAACACTAATATTCCCGCTCTATAATAACACTAATATTCCCGCTCTATAATAACACTAATGTTCCCGCTCTATAATAACTCTAATATTCCTCTCTCTAATAACTCTGATATTCCCGCTCTATAATAACACTAATATTCCCGCTCTATAATAACACTAATGTTCCCGCTCTATAATAACTCTAATATTCCTCTCTATAATAACACTGATATTCCCGCTCTATAATAACACTAATATTCCCGCTCTATAATAACACTAATGTTCCCGCTCTATAATAACTCTAATATTCCTCTCTATAATAACACTGATATTCCTGCTCTATAATAACACTAATATTCCCGCTCTATAATAACACTAATGTTCCCGCTCTATAATAACTCTAATATTCCTCTCTATAATAACACTGATATTCCCGCTCTATAATAACACTAATATTCCCGCTCTATAATAACACTAATATTCCCGCTCTATAATAACTCTAATATTCCCGCTCTATAATAACACTAATATATCCGCTCTATAATAACACTAATATTCCCGCTCTATAATAACACTAATATTCCCGCTCTATAATAACACTGATATTCCCGCTCTATAATAACTCTGATATTCCCGCTCTATAATAACACTAATATTCCCGCTCTATAACAACACTGATATTCCCGCTCTATAATAACACTAATATTCCCGCTCTATAATAACACTAATGTTCCCGCTCTATAATAACACTAATATTCCCGCTCTATAATAACACTAAGATTCCCGCTCTATAATAACACTAATATTCCCGCTCTATAATAACACTAATGTTCCCGCTCTATAATAACTCTAATATTCCTCTCTATAATAACACTGATATTCCCGCTCTATAATAACACTAATATTCCCGCTCTATAATAACACTAAGATTCCCGCTCTATAATAACACTAATATTCCCGCTCTATAATAACACTAATGTTCCCGCTCTATAATAACTCTAATATTCCTCTCTATAATAACACTGATATTCCCGCTCTATAATAACACTAATATTCCCGCTCTATAATAACACTAATGTTCCCGCTCTATAATAACTCTAATATTCCTCTCTATAATAACACTGATATTCCCGCTCTATAATAACGCTAATATTCCCGCTCTATAATAACACTAATATTCCCGCTCTATAATAACACTAATATTCCCGCTCTATAATAACACTGATATTCCCGCTCTATAATAACTCTGATATTCCCGCTCTATAATAACAATAATATTCCCGCTCTATAATAACACTAATATTCCCGCTCTATAATAACACTAATGTTCCCGCTCTATAATAACTCTAATATTCCTCTCTATAACACTGATATTCCCGCTCTATAATAACACTAATATTCCCGCTCTATAATAACACTAATATTCCTCTCTATAATAACACTGATATTCCCGCTCTATAATAACACTAATGTTCCCGCTCTATAATAACTCTAATATTCCTCTCTATAATAACTCTAATATTCCCGCTCTATAATAACACTAATATTCCCGCTCTATAATAACTCTAATATTCCCGCTCTATAATAACTCTAATATTCCCGCTCTATAATAACACTAATATTCCCGCTCTATAATAACACTAATATTCCCGCTCTATAATAACACTAATGTTCCCGCTCTATAATAACTCTAATATTCCTCTCTATAATAACACTAATATTCCCGCTCTATAATAACTCTAATATTCCCGCTCTATAATAACTCTGATATTCCCGCTCTATAATAACAGATATTCCCGCTCTACAATAACACTAATATTCCCGCTCTATAATAACTCTAATATTCCCGCTCTATAATAACACTAATATTCCCGCTCTATAATAACACTAATATTCCCGCTCTATAATAACACTAATATTCCCGCTCTATAATAACACTAATATTCCCGCTCTATAATAACACTGATATTCCCGCTCTATAATAACACTAATATTCCCGCTCTATAATAACACTAATATTCCCGCTCTATAATAACTCTGATGTTCCCGCTCTATAATAACTCTAATATTCCTCTCTATAATAACACTAATGTTCCCGCTCTATAATAACTCTAATATTCCCGCTCTATAATAACACTAATATTCCCGCTCTATAATAACAATAATATTCCCGCTCTATAATAACACTAATATTCCCGCTCTATAATAACACTAATGTTCCCGCTCTATAATAACTCTAATATTCCTCTCTATAACACTGATATTCCCGCTCTATAATAACACTAATATTCCCGCTCTATAATAACACTAATATTCCTCTCTATAATAACACTGATATTCCCGCTCTATAATAACACTAATGTTCCCGCTCTATAATAACTCTAATATTCCTCTCTATAATAACTCTAATATTCCCGCTCTATAATAACACTAATATTCCCGCTCTATAATAACTCTAATATTCCCGCTCTATAATAACTCTAATATTCCCGCTCTATAATAACACTAATATTCCCGCTCTATAATAACTCTAATATTCCCGCTCTATAATAACACTAATATTCCCGCTCTATAATAACTCTAATATTCCCGCTCTATAATAACACTAATATATCCGCTCTATAATAACACTGATATTCCCGCTCTATAATAACACTAATGTTCCCGCTCTATAATAACTCTAATATTCCTCTCTATAATAACTCTAATATTCCCGCTCTATAATAACACTAATATTCCCGCTCTATAATAACTCTAATATTCCCGCTCTATAATAACACTAATATTCCCGCTCTATAATAACTCTAATATTCCCGCTCTATAATAACACTAATATTCCCGCTCTATAATAACTCTAATATTCCCGCTCTATAATAACACTAATATATCCGCTCTATAATAACTCTAATATTCCCGCTCTATAATAACACTAATATATCCGCTCTATAATAACACTAATATTCCCGCTCTATAATAACACTAATATTCCCGCTCTATAATAACAATAATATTCCCGCTCTATAATAACACTAATATTCCCGCTCTATAATAACACTAATGTTCCCGCTCTATAATAACTCTAATATTCCTCTCTATAACACTGATATTCCCGCTCTATAATAACACTAATATTCCCGCTCTATAATAACACTAATATTCCTCTCTATAATAACACTGATATTCCCGCTCTATAATAACACTAATGTTCCCGCTCTATAATAACTCTAATATTCCTCTCTATAATAACTCTAATATTCCCGCTCTATAATAACACTAATATTCCCGCTCTATAATAACTCTAATATTCCCGCTCTATAATAACACTAATATTCCCGCTCTATCATAACTCTAATATTCCCGCTCTATAATAACACTAATATTCCCGCTCTATAATAACACTAATATTCCCGCTCTATAATAACACTAATATTCCCGCTCTATAATAACACTAATATTCCTCTCTATAATAACACTGATATTCCCGCTGTATAATAACACTAATATTCCCGCTCTATAATAACTCTAATATTCCCGCTCTATAATAACTCTAATATTCCCGCTCTATAATAACTCTAATATTCCCGCTCTATAATAACACTAATATTCCCGCTCTATAATAACTCTAATATTCCCGCTCTATAATAACACTAATATTCCCGCTCTATAATAACACTAATATTCCTCTCTATAATAACACTGATATTCCCGCTCTATAATAACACTAATATTCCCGCTCTATAATAACACTAATATTCCCGCTCTATAATAACACTAATATTCCTCTCTATAATAACACTGATATTCCCGCTGTATAATAACACTAATATTCCCGCTCTATAATAACTCTAATATTCCCGCTCTATAATAACTCTAATATTCCCGCTCTATAATAACTCTAATATTCCCGCTCTATAATAACACTAATATTCCCGCTCTATAATAACACTAATATTCCCGCTCTATAATAACACTAATATTCCCGCTCTATAATAACACTAATATTCCCGCTCTGCTTGCATTGCCGGGTTATTGGTTTGCATGTAAACGGGTTAATAATCCAGCAGGGGATTGTGGGAGTTCTCAGCGCATGTGCACATGCTGAATGACTGACAATCACACTCAGTCTTGCTGACGATGCAGGACGATCAAACACCCGATCACCGATCAAACACCTTCAGGCTCACATTCAACAGGAAAACCCAGCCAGAGCACTTAAATCATCACTGGTGGACCGGTCATGCTCAGATCATTGGCCTGATGATGCGGCGGCGTGCTCGTCCCGTGACACACGCGTGTTGGAGATGCACATGCGGTCCAGCGGGAGAAACAATCACAAAGCTGCAAAATGCCTGGACTGTACTTACAGCAGACAGAGAGAGACGTGATGGACAGACAGAGGAGAGCAGACCTGAGTCAACAGACGCCTGTCTCACACACACACACACACACACACACACACACACACACACACACACACACACACACACACACACACACACGGAGGATGATCAGATGAAGCAGACGGTCAGACTAAAGTAACGGACACACACGTGTGCTCTTGATGATGATGATGATGATGAGGAAGGCATCACTCAGCAGGACGACCAATGGCAGGCCTGGATCATGCTACATCATGAGTGACATCACAGTGAAGAGAGAGATGTTAGTACACACACACACACACACACAGCAGGCGTTAGTGCGACACACACGTGATGGAGCCGTTACAGGTGTCAGTGTGTATCAGGGTTAGTCGTGTTTAAACGTGCCGTTAACTACAACTATTAAAAACATGTTTGTTCATTGAAATAAACCTGTGTGTGAACGATGAGAGAGTGTGTGTGAGAACGATGAGAGAGTGTGTGTGAGAACGATGAGAGAGTGTGTGTGTGAACGATGAGAGTGTGTGTGAGAACGATGAGAGAGTGTGTGTGAGAACGATGAGAGAGTGTGTGTGTGAACGATGAGAGTGTGTGTGAGAACGATGAGAGAGTGTGTGTGAGAACGATGAGAGAGTGTGTGTGAGAACGATGAGAGAGTGTGTGTGAGAACGATGAGAGAGTGTGTGTGTGAACGATGAGAGAGTGTGTGAGAACGATGAGAGAGTGTGTGTGAGAACGATGAGAGAGTGTGTGTGAGAACGATGAGAGTGTGTGTGAGAACGATGAGAGAGTGTGTGTGAGAACGATGAGAGAGTGTGTGTGAGAACGATGAGAGAGTGTGTGTGAGAACGATGAGAGAGTGTGTGTGTGAACGATGAGAGAGTGTGTGAGAACGATGAGAGAGTGTGTGTGTGAACGATGAGAGAGTGTGTGAGAACGATGAGAGAGTGTGTGTGAGAACGATGAGAGAGTGTGTGTGTGAACGATGAGAGTGTGTGTGAGAACGATGAGAGAGTGTGTGTGAGAACGATGAGAGAGTGTGTGTGAGAACGATGAGAGAGTGTGTGTGAGAACGATGAGAGAGTGTGTGTGTGAACGATGAGAGAGTGTGTGTGTGAACAATGAGAGAGTGTGTGTGTGAACGATGAGAGAGTGTGTGTGTGAACGATGAGAGTGTGTGTGTGAACGATGAGAGTGTGTGTGTGTGAACGATGAGAGAGTGTGTGTGAGAACGATGAGAGAGTGTGTGTGTGAACGATGAGAGTGTGTGTGTGAACGATGAGAGAGTGTGTGTGTGAACGATGAGAGAGTGTGTGTGTGAACAATGAGAGAGTGTGTGTGTGAACGATGAGAGAGTGTGTGTGAGAACGATGAGAGAGTGTGTGTGTGAACGATGAGAGTGTGTGTGTGAACGATGAGAGTGTGTGTGAGAACGATGAGAGAGTGTGTGAACGATGAGAGAGTGTGTGTGAGAACGATGAGAGAGTGTGTGTGAACGATGAGAGTGTGTGTGAACGATGAGAGAGTGTGTGAACGATGAGAGAGTGTGTGTGAGAACGATGAGAGAGTGTGTGTGAGAACGATGAGAGAGTGTGTGTGTGAACGATGAGAGAGTGTGTGTGTGAACGATGAGAGAGTGTGTGTGAGAACGATGAGAGTGTGTGTGTGAACGATGAGAGTGTGTGTGAACGATGAGAGAGTGTGTGTGAGAACGATGAGAGAGTGTGTGTGAGAACGATGAGAGAGTGTGTGTGTGAACGATGAGAGAGTGTGTGTGTGAACGATGAGAGAGTGTGTGTGAGAACGATGAGAGAGTGTGTGTGTGAACGATGAGAGTGTGTGTGTGAACGATGAGAGAGTGTGTGTGAACGATGAGAGAGTGTGTGTGTGAACGATGAGAGAGTGTGTGTGAGAACGATGAGAGAGTGTGTGTGAGAACGATGAGAGAGTGTGTGAGAACGATGAGAGAGTGTGTGTGTGAACGATGAGAGTGTGTGTGTGAACAATGAGAGAGTGTGTGTGTGAACGATGAGAGAGTGTGTGTGTGAACGATGAGAGAGTGTGTGTGAGAACGATGAGAGAGTGTGTGTGAACGATGAGAGAGTGTGTGTGTGAACGATGAGAGTGTGTGTGTGAACAATGAGAGAGTGTGTGTGTGAACGATGAGAGAGTGTGTGTGAACGATGAGAGAGTGTGTGTGTGAACGATGAGAGTGTGTGTGTGAACGATGAGAGAGTGTGTGTGTGAACAATGAGAGAGTGTGTGTGAACGATGAGAGAGTGTGTGTGTGAACGATGAGAGAGTGTGTGTGAGAACGATGAGAGAGTGTGTGTGAGAACGATGAGAGAGTGTGTGTGTGAACGATGAGAGAGTGTGTGTGTGAACGATGAGAGTGTGTGTGTGAACAATGAGAGAGTGTGTGTGTGAACAATGAGAGAGTGTGTGTGAACGATGAGAGAGTGTGTGTGAGAACGATGAGAGAGTGTGTGTGTGAACGATGAGAGTGTGTGTGTGAACGATGAGAGAGTGTGTGTGTGAACGATGAGAGTGTGTGTGTGAACGATGAGAGAGTGTGTGAACGATGAGAGAGTGTGTGTGAACAATGAGAGAGTGTGTGTGAACAATGAGAGAGTGTGTGTGAACAATGAGAAAGTGTGTGTGTGAACAATGAGAAAGTGTGTGTGAGAACGATGAGAGAGTGTGTGTGTGAACAATGAGAGAGTGTGTGTGTGAACGATGAGAGAGTGTGTGTGAGAACGATGAGAGAGTGTGTGTGTGAACAATGAGAGTGTGTGTGTGTGAACGATGAGAGAGTGTGTGTGTGAACAATGAGAGAGTGTGTGTGTGAACGATGAGAGAGTGTGTGTGTGAACAATGAGAGAGTGTGTGTGAACGATGAGAGAGTGTGTGTGAGAACGATGAGAGAGTGTGTGTGTGAACAATGAGAGTGTGTGTGTGTGAACGATGAGAGAGTGTGTGTGTGAACAATGAGAGAGTGTGTGTGTGAACGATGAGAGAGTGTGTGTGTGAACGATGAGAGAGTGTGTGTGTGAACAATGAGAGAGTGTGTGTGTGAACGATGAGAGAGTGTGTGTGAGAACGATGAGAGAGTGTGTGTGAGAACGATGAGAGAGTGTGTGTGTGAACGATGAGAGTGTGTGTGTGAACAATGAGAGAGTGTGTGTGTGAACGATGAGAGAGTGTGTGTGTGAACGATGAGAGAGTGTGTGTGTGAACGATGAGAGTGTGTGTGTGAACGATGAGAGAGTGTGTGTGTGAACAATGAGAGAGTGTGTGTGTGAACGATGAGAGAGTGTGTGTGAGAACGATGAGAGAGTGTGTGTGTGAACGATGAGAGTGTGTGTGTGAACGATGAGAGAGTGTGTGTGTGAACGATGAGAGTGTGTGTGTGAACAATGAGAGAGTGTGTGTGAACGATGAGAGAGTGTGTGTGAACAATGAGAGAGTGTGTGTGAACAATGAGAGAGTGTGTGTGAACAATGAGAGAGTGTGTGTGAACAATGAGAGAGTGTGTGTGAACGATGAGAAAGTGTGTGTGTGAACAATGAGAGAGTGTGTGTGTGAACAATGAGAGAGTGTGTGTGAACAATGAGCGAGTGTGTGTGTGAACGATGAGAGAGTGTGTGTGTGAACAATGAGAGAGTGTGTGTGTGAACGATGAGAGAGTGTGTGAACGATGAGAGTGTGTGTGTGAACGATGAGAGTGTGTGTGTGAACGATGAGCAAGTGTGTGTGTGAACGATGAGAGAGTGTGTGAACGATGAGAGTGTGTGTGAACGATGAGAGTGTGTGTGTGAACGATGAACGAGTGTGTGTGTGAACGATGAGAGAGTGTGTGTGAGAACGATGAGAGAGTGTGTGTGTGAACAATGAGAGTGTGTGTGAACGATGAGAGAGTGTGTGTGTGAACGATGAGAGAGTGTGTGTGTGAACAATGAGAGTGTGTGTGAACGATGAGAGTGTGTGTGTGAACGATGAACGAGTGTGTGTGTGAACAATGAGAGAGTATGTGTAAACAATGAGAGAGTGTGTGTGAACAATGAGAGTGTGTGTGTGAACGATGAGAGTGTGTGTGTGAACGATGAGAGTGTGTGTGAACGATGAGAGTGTGTGTGAACGATGAGAGTGTGTGTGTGAACGATGAACGAGTGTGTGTGTGAACGATGAGAGAGTGTGTGTGAGAACGATGAGAGAGTGTGTGTGTGAACAATGAGAGTGTGTGTGAACGATGAGAGAGTGTGTGTGTGAACGATGAGAGAGTGTGTGTGTGAACAATGAGAGTGTGTGTGAACGATGAGAGTGTGTGTGTGAACGATGAACGAGTGTGTGTGTGAACAATGAGAGAGTATGTGTAAACAATGAGAGAGTGTGTGTGAACAATGAGAGTGTGTGTGTGAACGATGAGAGTGTGTGTGAGAACGATGAGCAAGTGTGTGTGTGAACGATGAGAGAGTGTGTGTGAACAATGAGAGAGTGTGTGTGAACAATGAGTGTGTGTGAACGATGAGCGAGTGTGTGTGAACGATGAGAGTGTGTGTGTGAACAATGAGAGAGTGTGTGTGTGAACAATGAGAGTGTGTGTGTGAACGATGAGCGAGTGTGTGTGAACGATGAGAGAGTGTGTGTGTGAACGATGAGCGAGTGTGTGTGAACGATGAGAGAGTGTGTGTGAACGATGAGAGTGTGTGTGTGAACAATGAGAGAGTGTGTGTGAACAATGAGAGAGTGTGTGTGTGTGAACAATGAGAGTGTGTGTGTGAACAATGAGAGAGTGTGTGTGAACAATGAGAGAGTGTGTGTGAACGATGAGAGTGTGTGTGTGAACGATGAGAGTGTGTGTGAGAACGATGAGCAAGTGTGTGTGTGAACGATGAGAGAGTGTGTGTGAACGATGAGAGAGTGTGTGTGAACGATGAGAGTGTGTGTGTGAACAATGAGAGAGTGTGTGTGAACAATGAGAGAGTGTGTGTGTGAACAATGAGAGTGTGTGTGTGAACAATGAGAGAGTGTGTGTGAACAATGAGAGAGTGTGTGTGAACGATGAGAGTGTGTGTGTGAACGATGAGCAAGTGTGTGTGTGAACGATGAGAGAGTGTGTGTGAACAATGAGAGAGTGTGTGTGAACAATGAGTGTGTGTGAACGATGAGCGAGTGTGTGTGAACGATGAGAGTGTGTGTGTGAACAATGAGAGAGTGTGTGTGAACGATGAGAGAGTGTGTGTGAACGATGAGCGAGTGTGTGTGAACGATGAGAGTGTGTGTGTGAACGATGAGAGAGTGTGTGTGAACGATGAGAGTGTGTGTGTGAACAATGAGAGAGTGTGTGTGAACAATGAGAGAGTGTGTGTGTGAACAATGAGAGTGTGTGTGTGAACAATGAGAGAGTGTGTGTGAACGATGAGAGAGTGTGTGTGAACGATGAGAGTGTGTGTGTGAACGATGAGAGAGTGTGTGTGAACGATGAGAGTGTGTGTGTGAACAATGAGAGAGTGTGTGTGAACAATGAGAGAGTGTGTGTGTGAACAATGAGAGTGTGTGTGTGAACAATGAGAGAGTGTGTGTGAACAATGAGAGAGTGTGTGTGAACGATGAGAGTGTGTGTGTGAACGATGAGAGTGTGTGTGAGAACGATGAGCAAGTGTGTGTGTGAACGATGAGAGAGTGTGTGTGAACAATGAGAGAGTGTGTGTGAACAATGAGTGTGTGTGAACGATGAGCGAGTGTGTGTGAACGATGAGAGTGTGTGTGTGAACAATGAGAGAGTGTGTGTGAACAATGAGAGAGTGTGTGTGTGAACAATGAGAGTGTGTGTGTGAACGATGAGCGAGTGTGTGTGAACGATGAGAGAGTGTGTGTGTGAACGATGAGCGAGTGTGTGTGAACGATGAGAGAGTGTGTGTGAACGATGAGAGTGTGTGTGTGAACAATGAGAGAGTGTGTGTGAACAATGAGAGAGTGTGTGTGTGAACAATGAGAGTGTGTGTGTGAACAATGAGAGAGTGTGTGTGAACAATGAGAGAGTGTGTGTGAACGATGAGTGTGTGTGAACAATGAGAGAGTGTGTGTGAACAATGAGAGAGTGTGTGTGAACAATGAGAGAGTGTGTGTGAACGATGAGAGTGTGTGTGTGAACAATGAGAGAGTGTGTGTGTGTGAACAATGAGAGTGTGTGTGTGTGAACGATGAGAGTGTGTGTGTGAACAATGAGAGAGTGTGTGTGTGTGAACAATGAGAGTGTGTGTGTGAACAATGAGAGAGTGTGTGTGAACAATGAGAGAGTGTGTGTGTGTGTGAACGATGAGAGTGTGTGTGTGTGAACAATGAGAGAGTGTGTGTGAACAATGAGAGAGTGTGTGTGTGAACGATGAGAGTGTGTGTGTGTGAACAATGAGAGAGTGTGTGTGAACAATGAGAGAGTGTGTGTGTGTGAACAATGAGAGAGTGTGTGTGAACGATGAGAGTGTGTGTGTGTGAACAATGAGAGAGTGTGTGTGTGTGTGAACGATGAGAGTGTGTGTGTGAACAATGAGAGAGTGTGTGTGTGTGAACAATGAGAGTGTGTGTGTGTGAACAATGAGAGAGTGTGTGAACAATGAGAGAGTGTGTGTGTGAACGATGAGAGTGTGTGTGTGAACAATGACAGAGTGTGTGTGAACAATGAGAGAGTGTGTGTGTGTGAACAATGAGAGAGTGTGTGTGTGAACGATGAGAGTGTGTGTGTGAACAATGAGAGAGTGTGTGTGAACAATGAGAGAGTGTGTGTGTGTGAACAATGAGAGTGTGTGTGTGAACGATGAGCGAGTGTGTGTGAACGATGAGCGAGTGTGTGTGAACAATGAGAGTGTGTGTGTGAACAATGAGAGAGTGTGTGTGTGTGAACAATGAGAGAGTGTGTGTGTGTGAACAATGAGAGTGTGTGTGTGAACGATGAGCGAGTGTGTGTGAACAATGAGAGTGTGTGTGTGAACAATGAGAGAGTGTGTGTGAACAATGAGAGAGTGTGTGTGTGAACGATGAGAGAGTGTGTGTGAACAATGAGAGTGTGTGTGTGAACAATGAGAGAGTGTGTGTGTGTGTGAACAATGAGAGTGTGTGTGAACGATGAGCGAGTGTGTGTGAACGATGAGCGAGTGTGTGTGAACGATGAGCGAGTGTGTGTGTGAACAATGAGAGAGTGTGTGTGAACAATGAGAGAGTGTGTGTGAACGATGAGCGAGTGTGTGTGTGAACGATGAGAGTGTGTGTGTGAACAATGAGAGAGTGTGTGTGTGAACAATGAGAGAGTGTGTGTGAACAATGAGAGAGTGTGTGTGAACAATGAGAGAGTGTGTGTGTGAACGATGAGAGTGTGTGTGTGAACAATGAGAGAGTGTGTGTGTGAACGATGAGAGTGTGTGTGTGAACAATGAGAGAGTGTGTGTGTGTGAACAATGAGAGTGTGTGTGAACGATGAGCGAGTGTGTGTGAACGATGAGCGAGTGTGTGTGAACGATGAGCGAGTGTGTGTGTGAACAATGAGAGAGTGTGTGTGAACAATGAGAGAGTGTGTGTGAACGATGAGCGAGTGTGTGTGTGAACGATGAGAGTGTGTGTGTGAACAATGAGAGAGTGTGTGTGTGAACGATGAGAGTGTGTGTGTGAACAATGAGAGAGTGTGTGTGAACAATGAGAGAGTGTGTGTGTGAACGATGAGAGTGTGTGTGTGAACAATGAGAGAGTGTGTGTGAACAATGAGAGAGTGTGTGTGTGAACAATGAGAGAGTGTGTGTGTGAACAATGAAAGAGTGTGTGTGAACGATGAGCGAGTGTGTGTGTGAACAATGAGAGAGTGTGTGTGAACGATGAGAGAGTGTGTGTGTGAACGATGAGCGAGTGTGTGTGAACAATGAGAGAGTGTGTGTGTGGACGATGAGAGTGTGTGTGTGAACAATGAGAGAGTGTGTGTGTGAACGATGAGAGTGTGTGTGTGAACAATGAGAGAGTGTGTGTGTGAACGATGAGAAAATGTGTGTGTGAACAATGAGAGAGTGTGTGTGTGAACAATGAAAGAGTGTGTGTGTGAACGATGAGAAAATGTGTGTGTGAACAATGAGAGTGTGTGTGTGAACAATGAGAGAGTGTGTGTGTGAACAATGAAAGAGTGTGTGTGAACGATGAGCGAGTGTGTGTGTGAACAATGAGAGAGTGTGTGTGAACGATGAGAGAGTGTGTGTGTGAACGATGAGCGAGTGTGTGTGTGAACAATGAGAGAGTGTGTGTGAACGATGAGCGAGTGTGTGTGAACGATGAGCGAGTGTGTGTGTGAACGATGAGAGTGTGTGTGTGAACAATGAGAGAGTGTGTGTGTGAACGATGAGAGTGTGTGTGTGAACAATGAGAGAGTGTGTGTGTGAACGATGAGAAAATGTGTGTGTGAACAATGAGAGAGTGTGTGTGTGAACAATGAAAGAGTGTGTGTGTGAACGATGAGAAAATGTGTGTGTGAACAATGAGAGTGTGTGTGTGAACAATGAGAGAGTGTGTGTGTGAACAATGAAAGAGTGTGTGTGAACGATGAGCGAGTGTGTGTGTGAACAATGAGAGAGTGTGTGTGAACGATGAGAGAGTGTGTGTGTGAACGATGAGCGAGTGTGTGTGTGAACAATGAGAGAGTGTGTGTGAACGATGAGCGAGTGTGTGTGAACGATGAGAGAGTGTGTGTGAACAATGAGAGAGTGTGTGTGAACGATGAGAGAGTGTGTGTGAACGATGAGCGAGTGTGTGTGAACGATGAGAAAGTGTGTGTGTGAACGACGCGAGTGTGTGTGTGAGCGAGTGCTTTCGGCCCCATCACAGCCAATCAGACGCACAGCAGGAGTAATGATGATGATGATGTCATGACTCACATCATCAGCTTTGGATCCCTGTTCCTGAAGAGATTTCTGCAGCTCCTCCACCTGAGACTGACCCGCCAGCAGCCTCTGATTGGCCAGCCTGAGACACACACACACACGTTTAGTTCATTCATTACACATGTGTAACTCTGCTTTATGTGTGTGTGTGTGTGTGTGTGTGTGTGTGTGTGTGTGTGTGTGTGTGTGTGTGTGTGTGTGAGACCAAGTTAAATTTATTTGTGCAGTGTTTTTCACAACACACATCGTTTCAAAGCAGCTTTACAGAAAATCATGATGTTAATGTTTATAATATCTTAATGTCTTCATGCCTTACAGACACATTCATCAGATTAGAGCTGGACGACCATATAGTTCCATTCTGAGACTCTATAAACAATTAAGCAGTTGCTGTATAGCATCGAATTATGCTATTATATGCGAATTATAGCATCTGCTAGTTTCAGCCCGACGCAGTTTTCATTTTCACGTCCTGCGCCGCGATGTTTAAATAGCAAAAGCATGTGTGTCCCGTGAGCTGCTGGTCTGAGGACGAGTGTGTGTGTGAGTGTGTGTGTCTGGCGCAGTGCTGGAGCGCTGCTGTGTCGAGGAACAGAGACAGACTGAACCGCTCTGAAGTCAGCGGCAATATTTTTTTAGTTATTTAAAGATTGCGCCTATAGGCGGGTCCACACACACTCTGCTTATCACACACACACTGCTTATCACACACACACTCTGCTTATCACACACACAGGGACGCACAGCAGCACACACACATGCCAAATATTTAAAATAAAAGGATTACAATGTAAAAGATTATTATTGTGTCCATAAAGATATGGTGAATCCGGCGTGTCCCGTAGATGTTCTAGCGCACTTTGACCCCGCGCACGAGCAGATCCGTCTGCGCTCTGAGACGCGTTCGGCCTTTCCACGCTCAAACTCCGTCATGCAAATAGCGAATCCGTCATGGCGCGAGCGCAACTGGCATTTAAAGGGAATGGGAGACGAGACTCTGATTGGTTTAACGCACGTAAAGCCCAAAACACACCCATTACTCATTAAGAGAATAGAGACGACCCTTTTAGACCAGCGCCGGGAGCGCCGACCATTTGTCCCGCCGTTAAACTAGTAAAAGTGGGTTCAGACACACCTTGAGTGAACTTGTGTCGTGCGCTTTAGACCATGAGCTCAGATCGTTAAAGCAGGGCCTGTGAGTGTTGCGCTACTCTGGCATTAGACTACAGTAAACTAGTGAACGCTGACGATCCTGATCCTGAGGGAGAGACCGCTACTCCATGTTTCCCTCTTTTGGAGAGTCACAGAAATGCTATTGTGGATTTGTTGGAGCAAATGGAAGTCAGTCATAAGTTTATGAGTTCTGAACCTGTTCTCGGTCTCCAGCTCGTTCTTCCGGCTGTTGGAGTCCTCCAGTAAACTCTGCAGGAGAGCGATCTGCTCATTATCCGAGCCCTCCTGAGCCAGCTTCAGCATCTTATTCTCATGCTGCAGGCGGATCATGCGCTCGCTGAGGACACACACACACACACACACACACACACGTTCATATACAGCAGTGGTTCTCTAACTTTTTCCAAAAGTGGTTTTGAGAACCACTGATTTACCGGATCTCTGGTGTGACGATCTCTGCAGCCAGCGAATCAGACGGCTCGTTACTGCCCAGCGGCACCAAACCTGCGGACACACCAGTGATCAGACACACTTCTGCACATCAGACAATTATATATATATAAAACATACTTTATGTCCTTAACACTCATCCTTCCCTCGAGGGTCAAAATGACCCGAAGCCCTAAAATTATACTTAATTTTTTTGTTGTCCAGAAAGCTTATTTTATTTCTATTTTTTATGCAATTTTTTGGAGATGTTTTGTTATTTTTTACTTCATTTACCTTTAAATGACAAGATTTGATCAATACATAATAAATAAATAGTAGTTTAAGCACATTCCTCACATTCTTTCAACTTAAATTCAAAATAACTCATAATTTCATGCATAACTCTTTTAGTTCAGCTCTAAATATCTGACATTGGGTGTCTTTGCCGATCAATAATATAAGATGATATTTCATAACTCTAGATGTCCTTATATCTCTATATGGAGTAAACGAGCTGTTCCTCTGGGTCCTAAAGCCTGTTCGCTTCAGTGTGCATCCGAGACACATTATACAATCATTTTTTGGTTTTTCTGTGTGAACTGAAGGGTTAGGGTTTCTGAAGGGGAACTGAAGGGTTACTGAAGGGGAACTGAAGGGATACTGAAGGGGAACTGAAGGGGAACTGAAGGGGAACTGAAGGGGAACTGAAGGGTTACTGAAGGGGAACTGAAGGGTTACTGAAGGGTAACTGAAGGGTTACTGAAGGGGAACTGAAGGGGAACTGAAGGGTTGCTGAAGGGGAACTGAAGGGGAACTGAAGGGTAACTGACGGGTTACTGAAGGGGAACTGAAGGGGAACTGAAGGGTTACTGAAGGGTAACTGAAGGGTAACTGAAGGGGAACTGAAGGGGAACTGAAGGGTAACTGAAGGGTAACTGAAGGGGAACTGAACGGTTACTGAAGGGGAACTGAAGGGGAACTGAACGGTTACTGAAGGGGAACTGAAGGGTTACTGAAGGGTTACTGAAGGGTTACTGAAGGGGAACTGAAGGGTTACTGAAGGGTTACTGAAGGGTAACTGAAGGGTTACTGAAGGGGAACTGAAGGGTAACTGAAGGGTAACTGAAGGGGAACTGAAGGGGAACTGAACGGTTACTGAAGGGTAACTGAAGGGTTACTGAAGGGGAACTGAAGGGTTACTGAAGGGTTACTGAAGGGGAACTGAAGGGTTACTGAAGGGTTACTGAAGGGTAACTGAAGGGTTACTGAAGGGGAACTGAAGGGTAACTGAAGGGTTACTGAAGGGTTACTGAAGGGTTACTGAAGGGTTACTGAAGGGGAACTGAAGGGTTACTGAAGGGTTACTGAAGGGTAACTGAAGGGTTACTGAAGGGGAACTGAAGGGTAACTGAAGGGTAACTGAAGGGGAACTGAAGGGGAACTGAAGGGTTACTGAAGGGTAACTGAAGGGTTACTGAAGGGTAACTGAAGGGTTACTGAAGGGTTACTGAAGGGTTACTGAAGGGTTACTGAAGGGTTACTGAAGGGGAACTGAAGGGTTACTGAAGGGTTACTGAAGGGTAACTGAAGGGTTACTGAAGGGGAACTGAAGGGTAACTGAAGGGTAACTGAAGGGGAACTGAAGGGGAACTGAAGGGTTACTGAAGGGGAACTGAAGGGTTACTGAAGGGGAACTGAAGGGTTACTGAAGGGTTACTGAAGGGGAACTGAAGGGTAACTGAAGGGTTACTGAAGGGGAACTGAACGGTTACTGAAGGGGAACTGAAGGGGAACTGAAGGGTTACTGAAGGGTTACTGAAGGGTTACTGAAGGGTAACTGAAGGGTTACTGAAGGGGAACTGAAGGGTAACTGAAGGGGAACTGAAGGGGAACTGAACGGTTACTGAAGGGGAACTGAAGGGTTACTGAAGGGGAACTGAAGGGTTACTGAAGGGGAACTGAAGGGTTACTGAAGGGTTACTGAAGGGGAACTGAAGGGTAACTGAAGGGTTACTGAAGGGGAACTGAACGGTTACTGAAGGGGAACTGAAGGGGAACTGAAGGGTAACTGAAGGGTTACTGAAGGGGAACTGAAGGGTTACTGAAGGGGAACTGAAGGGTTACTGAAGGGGAACTGAAGGGTTACTGAAGGGGAACTGAAGGGTTACTGAAGGGGAACTGAAGGGTTACTGAAGGGGAACTGAAGGGGAACTGAAGGGTAACTGACGGGTTACTGAAGGGGAACTGAAGGGGAACTGAAGGGTTACTGAAGGGTAACTGAAGGGTTACTGAAGGGGAACTGAAGGGGAACTGAAGGGTAACTGAAGGGTTACTGAAGGGTTACTGAAGGGGAACTGAAGGGTTACTGAAGGGGAACTGAAGGGGAACTGAAGGGGAACTGACGGGTTACTGAAGGGGAACTGAAGGGGAACTGAAGGGTTACTGAAGGGTAACTGAAGGGTTACTGAAGGGGAACTGAAGGGGAACTGAAGGGTTACTGAAGGGTTACTGAAGGGTTACTGAAGGGTAACTGAAGGGGAACTGAAGGGTAACTGAAGGGTAACTGAAGGGGAACTGAAGGGGAACTGAAGGGGAACTGAAGGGGAACTGAACGGTTACTGAAGGGGAACTGAAGGGTTACTGAAGGGGAACTGAAGGGGAACTGAAGGGTTACTGAAGGGTTACTGAAGGGGAACTGAAGGGTTACTGAAGGGTTACTGAAGGGTAACTGAAGGGTTACTGAAGGGGAACTGAAGGGTAACTGAAGGGGAACTGAAGGGGAACTGAAGGGGAACTGAACGGTTACTGAAGGGGAACTGAAGGGTTACTGAAGGGGAACTGAAGGGTTACTGAAGGGGAACTGAAGGGTTACTGAAGGGTTACTGAAGGGGAACTGAAGGGTAACTGAAGGGTTACTGAAGGGGAACTGAACGGTTACTGAAGGGGAACTGAAGGGGAACTGAAGGGTAACTGAAGGGTTACTGAAGGGGAACTGAAGGGTTACTGAAGGGGAACTGAAGGGTTACTGAAGGGGAACTGAAGGGTTACTGAAGGGTTACTGAAGGGGAACTGAAGGGTTACTGAAGGGTTACTGAAGGGGAACTGAAGGGTTACTGAAGGGGAACTGAAGGGGAACTGAAGGGGAACTGAAGGGGAACTGAAGGGTTACTGAAGGGGAACTGAAGGGGAACTGAAGGGGAACTGAAGGGTTACTGAAGGGGAACTGAAGAGGAACTGAAGGGGAACTGAAGGGGAACTGAAGGGGAACTGAAGGGTTACTGAAGGGGAACTGAAGGGGAACTGAAGGGTTACTGAAGGGGAACTGAAGGGTTACTGAAGGGTTACTGAAGGGGAACTGAAGGGTTACTGAAGGGGAACTGAAGGGTTACTGAAGGGTTACTGAAGGGGAACTGAAGGGTTACTGAAGGGGAACTGAAGGGGAACTGAAGGGTTACTGAAGGGTTACTGAAGGGGAACTGAAGGGTTACTGAAGGGGAACTGAAGGGTTACTGAAGGGGAACTGAAGGGTTACTGAAGGGGAACTGAAGGGTTACTGAAGGGGAACTGAAGGGGAACTGAAGGGTTACTGAAGGGGAACTGAAGGGGAACTGAAGGGGAACTGAAGGGTTACTGAAGGGTTACTGAAGGGGAACTGAAGGGGAACTGAAGGGGAACTGAAGGGTTACTGAAGGGTTACTGAAGGGTTGCTGAAGGGGAACTGAAGGGGAACTGAAGGGTAACTGACGGGTTACTGAAGGGGAACTGAAGGGGAACTGAAGGGTTACTGAAGGGTAACTGAAGGGTTACTGAAGGGGAACTGAAGGGGAACTGAAGGGTTACTGAAGGGTTACTGAAGGGGAACTGAAGGGTAACTGAAGGGGAACTGAAGGGGAACTGAAGGGTTACTGAAGGGGAACTGAAGGGGAACTGAAGGGTTACTGAAGGGTTACTGAAGGGTTACTGAAGGGGAACTGAAGGGTTACTGAAGGGTTACTGAAGGGGAACTGAAGGGTTACTGAAGGGGAACTGAAGGGTAACTGAAGGGTAACTGAAGGGGAACTGAAGGGGAACTGAACGGTTACTGAAGGGGAACTGAAGGGTTACTGAAGGGGAACTGAAGGGTTACTGAAGGGGAACTGAAGGGTTACTGAAGGGTTACTGAAGGGGAACTGAAGGGTTACTGAAGGGGAACTGAAGGGTTACTGAAGGGGAACTGAAGGGGAACTGAAGGGTTACTGAAGGGGAACTGAAGGGTTACTGAAGGGGAACTGAAGGGGAACTGAAGGGTTACTGAAGGGGAACTGAAGGGTTACTGAAGGGGAACTGAAGGGGAACTGAAGGGGAACTGAAGGGGAACTGAAGGGTTACTGAAGGGGAACTGAAGGGGAACTGAAGGGTTACTGAAGGGGAACTGAAGGGTTACTGAAGGGTTACTGAAGGGGAACTGAAGGGTTACTGAAGGGGAACTGAAGGGGAACTGAAGGGTTACTGAAGGGGAACTGAAGGGTTACTGAAGGGGAACTGAAGGGTAACTGACGGGTTACTGAAGGGTAACTGAAGGGGAACTGAAGGGTTACTGAAGGGTTACTGAAGGGGAACTGAAGGGTTACTGAAGGGGAACTGAAGGGGAACTGAAGGGTTACTGAAGGGGAACTGAAGGGTTACTGAAGGGGAACTGAAGGGTTACTGAAGGGGAACTGAAGGGGAACTGAAGGGTTACTGAAGGGGAACTGAAGGGTTACTGAAGGGGAACTGAAGGGGAACTGAAGGGTTACTGAAGGGTTACTGAAGGGGAACTGAAGGGTTACTGAAGGGGAACTGAAGGGGAACTGAAGGGTAACTGACGGGTTACTGAAGGGGAACTGAAGGGGAACTGAAGGGTTACTGAAGGGTAACTGAAGGGTTACTGAAGGGGAACTGAAGGGGAACTGAAGGGGAACTGAAGGGTTACTGAAGGGTTACTGAAGGGTTACTGAAGGGTAACTGAAGGGTAACTGAAGGGGAACTGAAGGGGAACTGAAGGGGAACTGAAGGGTTACTGAAGGGGAACTGAAGGGTTACTGAAGGGGAACTGAAGGGGAACTGAAGGGGAACTGAAGGGTTACTGAAGGGGAACTGAAGGGGAACTGAAGGGGAACTGAAGCATTCCTCGCATTCCTAAGGGCGTCACTGACCCGAGGATTTGTTACAAAACTCCTTGAATCCATTACATTTTTTTTGTGTATTCGTGGTTCAAGTGCGACAAAAGTCCTTTTTTGTTTTAACATTTTTCAAAAATATTTTCCGGGTCAAAATGACCCGAGTGAAGGATGTTAATTACATATAAGACTGAGTGTGTGTCACCTGAGGTCAGCTGAGACTCTTGCGCTTTAACACACTTCAGCTCCTCGATCGTCTCCTTCAGGGAGTCTCGCTCCGTCCTCATCCGCTACACACACACACACACACACAATCTGAACTGCTGTATGAATAAACATCACTTCTCACTGAGAGAAAGGCAGGAGCTGAGGATGATGATGATGATGATGACATACAGACTAAAACAAGAGCAGGATCTGAGCGCTAGTGACTAAAATAACAAGAGAAAAGATGAAAATATATGAAGTACAGAAACACAGCAGACTCATATCTCATATCTCATCATCTGTGCAGCGGTTCCGGTTTAATAACGCTAGATTAGATCAAGCCGTTCTCTTACGTCTTTCTCCTTCTGAAGCGAGTCGACTTTCTCCTTCACTCGTTTATACTCGAACTCCATCTTGTCTGCTTTCTTGGACTCCTCGGAGAGCTTGTTCTGCAGCTCCACCACCTGAAACACACACACACACACACACAGTCACGAATCCTCAGCTGCACTTTACCCGTGTCGAGTAGCCGGCAAAATACCGGAAGTGGCCGTTCCACGGGAGAGAATCCATGAACCGCATTATTACAGCATTTTATATTAAAACCATTTACAATCATAATATAGTATAGTATATAGTATAGTGTGTGTGTGTGTTCCTCACACCTGTCTCTTGAGTGTGTGTGTGTGTGTGTGTGTGTGTTCCTCACACCTGTCTCTTGTAGGTCTACAGCTGAGCGTGAGCAGTGTTGGCCTTGCGCAGCTCCTCCTCCAGAGAGTGTGTGTGTGTGTGTGTGTGTGTGTGTGTGTGTGTGTGTGTGTGAGAGTGTGTGTGTGTGTGTGTGTGTGAGAGTGTGTGTGTTCCTCACACCTGTCTCTTGTAGGTCTCCAGCTGAGCGTGAGCAGTGTTGGCCTTGCGCAGCTCCTCCTCCAGAGAGTGTGTGTGTGTGTGTGTGTGTGTGTGTGTGTGTGTGTGTGTGTGTGTGTGTGTGTGTGTGAGAGTGTGTGTGTGTGTGTGTGTGTTCCTCACACCTGTCTCTTGTAGGTCTCCAGCTGAGCGCGAGCAGTGTTGGCCTTGCGCAGCTCCTCCTCCAGAGAGTGTGTGTTCTGCATGTAACTGGTGTTCTTCTCCTCCAGGAGCTTCACCTGTCGTCTCAGATCTCCCAGATCCTCCAGCTTCTTCTTATACGCCTCCACCTGCGCCTCCAGCTTCGACACCCTGTCAGACGAGTGCCTGAAACACACACACACACAGGTCAGAGATCATCCTGAGCAGGGAACACACACACAGAGGTCAGAGGTCATCCTGGTGTTTCTGATGATGTTTTCAGGCTCTACTAGAACAGGTTTTCCTGCTGTAATGTTGATTATTCTCCTCATATTCTCCATTGTTGCGGCTCCTCTCTTCCCAGTCTGTCAGTAACGCTCTGTTAGGTCCTGTCTCTATGAAGCCCCTCCTTCTGAAAAGCACACAGTGCTCTGATTGGTCGGCTGGAGAAGTGTGCTGTGATTGGTCGAGCGCTTTGAGTGTGTTTGGGAAATGCCCCGCCCCTTACCATAACCGCCAGTTTCAACCATAGACTGTATAAAATATGTTCGTAGTGTGTGTGACGTCACCCATAGTGTTTCTGAAGAGCGTTTCTGAAGCCCAAAGTGGGCGGAGCCGGCTGTCGCCATCTTGGCAGCGTCACTCGCGGATAAACCGAAAATGTGCAGCGAGGCGGATTAGCTGAGGTGATGTGACGCTAACAGACAGCAGACAAACGGCTAGTAGTGACATTAGCGGCAATCCACCTGTCACTCAAGTGGCCACCTCAGGTGTGTGTATCAGCTCAGGTGTGTGTATCAGCTCAGGTGTGTGTCACGTGTGTGCCTCACGTGTGTGTCTCACCTCAGGTGTGTGTATCAGCTCAGGTGTGTGTCTCACCTCAGGTGTGTATCAGCTCAGGTGTGTGTCTCACCTCAGGTGTGTGTCACGTGTGTGTATCAACTCAGGTGTGTGTCAGGTATGTGTACCAGCTCAGGTGTGTGTCAGGTGTGTGTATCAGCTCAGGTGTGTGTCAGGTGTGTGTATCAGCTCAGGTGTGTGTCAGGTGTGTGTATCAGCTCAGGTGTGTGTCAGGTGTGTGTATCAGCTCAGGTGTGTGTCAGGTGTGTGTATCAGCACAGGTGTGTGTCAGGTGTGTGTATCAGCTCAGGTGTGTGTCAAGTGTGTGTCTCACCTCAGGTGTGTGTATCAGCTCAGGTGTGTGTATCAGCTCAGGTGTGTGTCACGTGTGTGTATCAACTCAGGTGTGTGTCAGGTGTGTGTCAGGTGTGTGTACCAGCTCAGGTGTGTGTCAGGTGTGTGTATCAGCTCAGGTGTGTGTCACGTGTGTGTATCAAATCAGGTGTGTGTCTCACCTCAAGTGTGTGTATCAGCTCAGGTGTGTGTCTCACCTCAGGTGTGTGTCTCAGCTCAGGTGTGTGTCAGGTGTGTGTATCAGCTCAGGTGTGTATCAGCTCAGGTGTGTGTATCAGCACAGATGTGTATCAGCTCAGGTGTGTGTCAGGTGTGTGTATCAGCTCAGGTGTGTGTCAGGTGTGTGTCTCACCTCAGGTGTGTGTCTGGTGTGTGTACCAGCTCAGGTGTGTGTCAGCTCAGGTGTGTGTCAGGTGTGTGTATCAAATCAGGTGTGTGTATCAAATCAGGTGTGTGTCAGCTCAGGTGTGTGTATCAGCACAGATGTGTATCAGCACAGATGTGTATCAGCTCAGGTGTGTGTATCAGCACAGATGTGTATCAGCTCAGGTATGTGTCAGGTGTGTGTATCATCTCAGGTGTGTGTCTCACCTCAGGTGTGTGTCTGGTGTGTGTACCAGCTCAGGTGTGTGTCAGGTGTGTGTCTCACCTCAGGTGTGTGTCTGGTGTGTGTACCAGCTCAGGTGTGTGTCAGCTCAGGTGTGTGTCAGGTGTGTGCATCAGCTCAGGTGTGTGTCAGGTGTGTGTATCAAATCAGGTGTGTGTCTCACCTCAGGTGTGTGTCAAGTGTGTGTATCAGCTCAGGTGTGTGTCTCACCTCAGGTGTGTGTATCAGCTCAGGTGTGTATCAGCTCAGGTGTGTGTCAGGTGTGTGTCTCACCTCAGGTGTGTGTCAGGTGTGTGTCTCACCTCAGGTGTGTGTCTGGTGTGTGTACCAGCTCAGGTGTGTGTCAGGTGTGTATCTCACCTCAGGTGTGTGTCAAGTGTGTGTATCAGCTCAGGTGTGTGTCAGGTGTGTGTCTCACCTCAGGTGTGTGTCTGGTGTGTGTACCAGCTCAGGTGTGTGTCTCACCTCAGGTGTGTGTATCAGCTCAGGTGTGTGTCTGGTGTGTGTCTCACCTCAGGTGTGTGTCAGGTGTGTATCTCACCTCAGGTGTGTGTCAAGTGTGTGTATCAGCTCAGGTGTGTGTCAGGTGTGTGTCTCAACTCAGGTGTGTGTCTGGTGTGTGTACCAGCTCAGGTGTGTGTCTCACCTCAGGTGTGTGTATCAGCTCAGGTGTGTGTATCAGCTCAGGTGTGTGTCTCACCTCAGGTGTGTGTCTGGTGTGTGTCTCACCTCAGCACGTCCATCTCGTCCTTGAGCGACTGCGCCTCCTCAGCCAGAGAGGTCAACTCCTCGTTCTGACCTCTGACCTCCAGCAGCTCCTTCTCCAGCTCCTCACAGCGGATGCGGTAATCGTCCTTAGCCGCCTCCAGTCTGACACAAACACACACACACACACACACACTAAAATTAAATACAGTTTCCACAAAAATCTGAATTGTCTTTAAACACTGATAATAATCATAAATGTTTCTTGAGCATCAGATCCTCATATTAGAGTGATTTCTGAAGGATCATGTGACACTGAAGACTGGAGTAATGATGCTGAACATCAGCTTTGATCACAGGAATAAATTACACTTTACTGTATATTCACATAGAAAACAGATGATTTACACTGGAATAATATTTCACCGTTTTATTGTATTTTTGATCAAATAAATGAGCAAAAGAGACTCCAAAAAATCTACTTTTATAATTCTAATAATAATTAGAATTAAATATTATTAACCCTAACCCTATCAAATAAATGCAGCTTTGGTGAGCAGAAGAGAAGTCTTAATCTGAATTATTCCACTTCTGATCAGTGCTTGGCAGCCGCAAACTAATGAGACATTACTGGGCAGAAGAATCGCTTATATATGCAATTATTTATGAATCATTTGTGTCTTTAATCACGTTCATGTTGTTGTCGTTTTCTAAAAAGCACTATAACAGGGTTTCTGCAGATTTTATGAAGGTAAATTTAAGACTTATTTAAGACCTTTTTGAGACCAAGTAATGGAAATTTAAGAAATAAAGTGAAGGGAACTCAATACATCAATATGTTCTCCAGATGTAAATGTTTATGGAGAAACACTTCAGAGTTTGAAAACACATCTTCCAACAGATATCAGTTACTTTTAATTAATTTTACTAAAAAAGAAGCTTGAATCGTTTTGCTCAAAACCACGACAATATGGAAATATCTTTTACTGTACCTTCTGATCAAACTGCAAAAAAGATTCCTAAATCAAGACACATTTACTTCAGATGTAAAACGACATGAAAAATGAAGTCTTGTGTTCTGTGAAATTAATCTAAATTAAGTTCATGACTAAAGCAAGAACAAATATCTACTAATGGGCTCAGAAAAATCAGCTTAATTTAGAAGTTTTGACAGATTTTTATTCACTTAATTTTATAAACATTTTCAAGACTTCATTTTACATTTGCATCTCAAGTAAATTTATCTTGATTTAAACTAAAAACAGAACAAAAATACTGAGGAAGTTTTCATTTTTTTGCAATGCATGCAACATTTAATGCCATGACTTTATCAATTCAAGACTTTCTGCTCTGATTTAAGACCATTTTAAAAGTGACATAGTGTGCCCCTTTTCACAACATGTAATATAAATCTCTGGTGTCTCCAGAATGTGTCTGTGAAATTTCAGCTTAAAATACCAACAGATCATTTATTATAGCTTGTCAAATTTTCCCCTTTTTAAGGTGTGGGCAAAAACTTGCTGTTTTTGTGTGTGTCCATTTAAATGCAAATGAGCTTTAGCTCCGCCTCCGTTCAGAAGAGGGCGGAGTCTTTACACGAGCTTCAGAAACTCCGGCAATAACAGAACAGGCCAATCTCACTCATCCAGAATCCCAGAATCCCCAGTAGCGAGTGCAGCCTTACGGAGAGACTCAGGAGGAGCTTCTGAATGTTAGTGGAGACATTTCTGTAGTTGTTGTGGAGTTACACTGATCATCTCATCACCAAAGAAGGGGGACCGGGGGGTGTGCTCCAACCACAGGGCATCACACTTCTCAGCCTCCCCGGGAAAGTCTATGCCAGGGCACTGGAGAGGAGAACACGGCCGATAGTAGAACCTCGGATCCAGGAGGAACAGTGCGGTTTTCGTCCCGGTCGGGGAACACTGGACCAGCTCTATACCCTCTCCAGGGTGCTGGAGGGCTCATGGGAGTTTGCCCAACCAGTCCACATGTGCTTTGCGGATTTGGAGAAGGCATTCGTCTGTGCTCAACCACAGAACAGTTTCAGGCTCTGCTGGATCTTCATCATTGCGTTAGAACTGGTCATTGTTGTCGCTTGTGGAACCAAATGTCGGCTGGTGTGTGTAAACCATAGACTGTAAAAAAAGATGGACGACGCCCCTTCGCTCTCTTCCATTGATGAGAACTGAAGCCGCCAGAGTCCCGATATGGCGCTGACATATTGGAACTTGAGTCTGCGCATTAGCGATCTCGGGACCAGACCTGCGCAGTAGTGAGCAGGAAGTAAAGCCGCGAAATCAACGCTCCGCCCCAGAGAATGTCACTCTGGCAGAATGCACTGAGGGAGAGTGGATTCTGCACACTTTTTAAAAAATTGATTGCAGTACGACAAGAGGCTTGTTAAAATAAAGTAAATACAATCTCCTCAGTCCTCCGAAGATCCCGAAAAAAATGTCCGTTGGTGCTTCAGTGACTACTTCGCTCGAGAACCTGTCAATCACAGCTGTCAATCATGACGTTACACCACCGCATCACGTAACTAACTAAAAAACAACTTATTTTTGAAACAGACACTTGAACTAACATCAGCATGATAAAAACGACAGCAAATGAAAGAAACCACCTTTGGAAAAAAGATATTTGAAGTGTAATTTAATTGTTTAGTTGGTCTCACGTCCCGTTGAATAACATGGGGAGGCGGGGCTTATGACCTATACTAGGACCAGCCACCGGGGGGCGATCGAGACGTTTTGGCTTCACTTTTCAGGGCTTGTGCGGCACGCTTGGTGTAAACGTGCAGATTAAGGGCCGGTAATATTATAATAAGATCCTCTTCATACGTCAGAAGGAGAGCGAAATCTGATCAGCTTATTTTTTGACACGCTTGCAGAGAAAGACTGACCAGAACACAGTTACTGGGTTTCACTTTTCATGTTTTCTGGGTTTCAGAAGCACTGGACCCGATTACACACTGACACACGGGGAAACTCAGATTTCATGATGTGTCCCTTTAAGGCCTTAATTTGTGGAAGTGCAAATTAAGACTTTTTAAGACCTTTTTAAGGCTCGCAGAAACCCTGTATAAGCTACTGGAGTGTGTGTGTGTTACGATGATGTAACCATGCATCTGGTCTAACTGATGTCGTGTGTGTGTGTGTGTGTGTGTGTGTGTGTGTGTGTGTGTGTGTGTGCTCACCTGAAGGTCTCCTCCTGCAGCTGCTCCATCTGAGTCTGGAGCTGAAGGTGTCTGCGACCCGCCGGGCTGTTCAGATCCTCGATGGAGTCCGACTGGTTGAGCCGCTCCATCAGCACTTGGTTCTCCGCCAGCAGACTGCTCTTCTCCTCCTGCAGAGCCGCCACCTGCACACACACACACACACACACACACACACACACACACACACACACACACACACACACACACACACACACACACACACACACAGAGTTAAAGACAGGATAGTGTGGAGCATCTTCTACCTTTATTACTGGGCACTGGCCTTGAGTCAATAACTGTGTGACTGTCGGTGTGACGCACTTTATTGCCTTTTTCCTGATAACATGCACTATACTGCCAAAAGTATTGGGACACGCCTCCAAATCACTGAATTCAGGAGATCCACTCACTTCTGTGGCCACAGGTGTATAAATCAAGCACTAGACATGCAGACGCTTCTACACACATCTGAGTTAGAGCGAGACTGAGAGCTTCTCCTCCAACATCAGTGCCTCACTAAAGCGCTTCTAGAGGAATGGGCAAACATTCCCATAAACACACTCCTAACCCTTGAGGAAAGCCTTCCCAGAAGAGATGAAGCTGTTATAGTGGCAAAGGGTCCGTGTTAAACTCCACGGATCAGGAATGGGATGTCATTAAAGCTGTCCCAAAACTTTTGCAATAGTGTGTTTAAGGAGGCTTCATCGAGAGCTCTAACGCTGGACACTTTAAAACCTGTTAGTGGCAAATGTTTGTGATAACTTCAAATTTGGAACACACAACTTACATTTTAAAGCAATTTTAGAGTTCAAATTATTTAGTAAAATATAGATTTTTACAAAAAAAACTTTTCTAAACTTTAATTTCTTGTGCAGTAATCTGCAGTGTCTTCATCAGCTCCTGCTCCGCCACTCCTCAGTCCCGCTCTAGCAGGTGAAATCACTAATCTACAATATTCTCTCGCTATCAAAGCATGTTCTCAGAGAAATTAAAACAGTATTATTCTCTAAATGCATCTATATTTTTAAAGCAGACGTACAGACGTATGTATTAAACTCAATAATAAATAGGCGTCATGCGGCGTCTGACACACACGAAGCAGCGGGTCACATGTTCAGCGTCACACACACTGAACCACATGTTCAGCGTCACACACACTGAACTCTGGGTCGTTTGCTGCAGGATGGATCTATCATCCATGTGTACAGATATGAAGCGCTAGTCAGCAGCTGATTGGATGTGCCGAGTGTCACATGACTGAGGATCAGCCTATGGGGTGACTGCACTGAACACACACACACACACACACACACACACACACACACACACACACACACAGAGTTAAAGGCCCTGCACACTACTCGGGATGTTATCAAGCAGACGGCAGCGAGAGCAGAAGAAAAGAGAGACATTTACCCTCTCGTCTAGATCAACACACTCTAACCTCAGTCTATCTCGCTCCTCTTGGACGAGGTACGCCTTCGGAAGCAAGGCAGAGGAGGAGAGGTTACCACACACACACACACACACACACACACACACACACACACACAGTCAGTATTAGGACTGTCAAAATGGCTAAAAAGCTAAATTCGAATTATATTCAAATTCTAAAGGCAATACTTAATGTTAGAGTATAAAAGCTGCACTGCCGCCGGTGTCCTCAAGAGGGCGCAAGCGAGTGCAATGAGAATATATAAACCAAATCAAGCGTCGCATCTTTTATTGAAATGAAATGACATTCACTTTTTAAAGTGCATTAAACTTTTAAAACAATTGTTCTTAAATCAAATATAATTTCCTTAATGTGCATGCAAGGGAAATTAGGTTACAGTAGTGCATAAAACTGTGTTCGTGCATCAGTGACCTGAGAACACACACTTCAACACACAGCGTAATGAACACACTCCACTTCTACTCTCTACATCTACACACTGATCATCAGAAACACCAGACGCTCGTGATCTGAGCGAGTGCTGAGCGCTCTCTGCTGACAGTTTCAGCTGATAAACACACACACACACACACACACACACACACACGTTGAGCGCTTTCTGTTGACAGTGTTTCCAGCTGATGAAACACTCACACACACACACACACACACAGTGTTTCCAGCTGATGAAACACTCACACACACACACACACACACACACGTTGAGCGCTTTCTGTTGACAGTGTTTCCAGCTGATGAAACACTCACACACACACACACACACACACACACACACACACACACACACACACACACACACACACACAGTGTTTCCAGCTGATGAAACACTCACACACACACACACACACACACACACACACACACACACACACACACAGTGTTTCCAGCTGATGAAACACTCACACACGCACACACACACACACACGTTGAGCGCTTTCTGTTGACAGTGTTTCCAGCTGATGAAACACACACACACACACACACACACACACACACACACACACACACACAGTGTTTCCAGCTGATGAAACACTCACACACGCACACACACACGCACACACACACACACACACACACACACACAGTGTTTCCAGCTGATGAAACACTCACACACACACACACACACACACACACACACAGTGTTTCCAGCTGATGAATCACTCACACACACACACACACACACACACACAGTGTTTCCAGCTGATGAAACACTCACACACGCACACACACACACGCACACACACACACACACACACACACACACACACACACACACACACACACACACACACGCACACACGCACACACACACGTTGAGCGCTTTCTGTTGACAGTGTTTCCAGCTGATGAAACACTCTCACACACACTCTGTGCAGGTTTGGTCTAGTGTGTCGTTGTGCGCTGGATAAGCTAACAGTTGCGTCATCACGTCTCGCGCATCTCTCGACACACCAAACATTCAAACGCACAGTTTCTGCATTCAAATGAGCTTTTTGACGAATATTTGAAATTCAAACTTTTATTTGACAGCCCAACCTCACACATCAGCTGAGCCATCACTGGACCGGGACCTAACCTACGAACTGCAGTGTGTGTGTGTGTGTGTGTGAGAGACGCGTCAGGATCGGTGTGTGACGGATGAGCTTTACCTGCATGTCGAGCTCATGGCATCTCTGAGCGATCTCCTCTTTAGTGGCCAGAGCGTCGCTCAGCTCCTCCACCGTCTTCTTCAGCTGATCACAGGAAAACACTTCAGCCGCTCATAATGCCGGATTATTATTATTAATATTAATAACTGAGATCCAGACTGATCATACCTGTCGGTCCAGATCAGCATACGAGTCATTTCCTGACGACACGGGCGTCTCTTTACTCATGAGCTGCAGACACAACACCATACACACATTAAACACCAAACAGCAGCCTGTAACACACACACACACACATACACAGACACACAGACACACACACAGACAGACACACACACACACACACACACACAGACACACACACACACACAGACAGACACACAGACAGACACACAGACAGACACACAGACAGACACACACACACACACAGACAGACACACAGACAGACACACAGACACACACACACACAGACAGACACACAGACAGACACACAGACAGACACACAGACAGACACACACACACACACACACACACAGACACACACACACACACAGACAGACACACAGACAGACACACAGACAGACACACAGACAGACACACACACACACACAGACAGACACACAGACACACACACAGACACACACACACACACAGACAGACACACAGACAGACACACAGACAGACACACAGACAGACACACAGACAGACACACAGACAGACACACAGACAGACACACACACACACACACAGACAGACACACAGACAGACACACAGACAGACACACACACACACACACACACACACACTAGGGCTGCACAATTAATCGAATTTCTAATCGCGATTCCGATTATGGATGCCACGATTATGTAATCGTTCAAAGCCGCGATTACAAAAATAAATAATAAAACCCCACTCTGCGTGCATTTAGAGCATGTTATGAGAGGCGAATCACAACTACTTCAGAAAACCCAGCACAGGAACTACCAGACAGCGACGTATGTGTACGCTGAAATAAAGTCTTTCACCTCAGAAAAACGGACGTTCCTGTCATGTGTTCGTAGCGCACACTCTTCAATTGCATGCGCAAATGCGGCGGCACGCGCTGTGTATTAATTGCAAAGGAAACTATGAGCATGCAACGTTGTTACGTTGTAAATTAGTAAGTCACGAAATAAAAGTAAAGTACCAATAAATCCCGTTACTGGTCCGTCGTGTGTTCGCTGAGAAGGGTCTGCATGCAGGGATGATTTTCATTCTGTTCACCAGGAGCAGTTTCCATGTTTCATTAACAGTTCTTGTTAGTATTGTGTATCACCATGGTAACTGCCCTTTCAATATTAACCCCCAAATGCCACTTTATTTTCACTTTGTGTTGTTTTTTATATTTTTAAATGACTGTGGTGGCTCATACCAACATTGTATTAACAAAAGCTAGTTTGGGACTGCTATTTAATAGCTTTAGCATCAGTAGGCTACCTAATGTTTATTTCTTAGTAGTCAATATTCTTACAATTTATGTGTATGTTAAGTAAAGGGGGACAGTGTGTGTGTTCACAATTTTTAAGTAAACATATATAATAATGTCTATATGTATGTATGTATATATATATATATATATATATATATATATATTCAATGTACATTGTGATAATCGTAATTAATAATCGCAATTACAATTTCAAGGGAATAATCGGCAATTATGATTTTTGTCATAATCGTGCAGCCCTAACACACACACACACACACACACACACACACACACGCACCTCTTGGATGGCGGTCATGACCACATGCTGCACAGACTCTTCCATCATCATGATGGTCTGGATATATTCTGAAAACAAGATCACAACAAATGTCATCATCACACTCACACACACACTCTCTCTCACACACACACACACACACACACACACACACACACACACACACACACACACACACACACACACACACACACACACACACACACTCACTCACTCTCAATCACTCACTCACACTCTCTCTCACACTCACTCTCTCACACTCACTCTCTCACACTCACTCTCTCACACTCACTCTCTCACACTCACTCTCTCCCTCTCACACACTCACACACTCTCCCTCTCTCACACTCACTCTCACACACTCACACACTCTCCCTCTCTCACAATCACTCTCCCTCTCACACACTCACTCTCTCACTCTCCCTCTCTCACACTCACTCTCTCCCTCTCACACACTCACACACTCTCCCTCTCTCACACTCACTCTCTCACACTCACTCTCACTCTCCCTCTCTCACACTCACTCTCACACACTCTCCCTCTCTCACAATCACTCTCCCTCTCACACACTCACTCTCTCACTCTCCCTCTCTCACACTCACTCTCTCCCTCTCACACACTCACACACTCTCCCTCTCTCACACTCCCTCTCTCACACTCCCTCTCTCTCACTCCCTCTCTCACACTCACTCTCTCACTCCCTCTCTCTCACTCCCTCTCTCTCACTCACTCTCTCACACTCACTCTCTCACACTCACTCTCTCACACTCACTCTCTCACACTCACTCTCTCACACTCACTCTCTCACACTCACACTCACTCTCACACACTCACTCTCCCTCTCTCACACTCACTCTCACACACTCACACACTCTCCCTCTCTCACAATCACTCTCCCTCTCACACACTCACTCTCTCACTCTCCCTCTCTCACACTCACTCTCACACTCACACACTCTCCCTCTCACACACTCACTCTCTCACTCTCTCACACTCACTCTCACACTCACACACTCTCCCTCTCTCACACTCACTCTCTCACACTCACTCTCTCACTCTCCCTCTCACACACTCCCTCTCTCTCACTCCCTCTCTCTCACTCCCTCTCTCTCACTCCCTCTCTCACACTCACTCTCTCACTCCCTCTCTCTCACTCCCTCTCTCTCTCACTCCCTCTCTCTCTCACTCCCTCTCTCTCACTCACTCTCTCTCACTCCCTCTCTCACACTCCCTCTCTCACACTCCCTCTCTCACACTCACTCTCTCACACTCACTCTCTCACACTCACTCTCTCACACTCACTCTCTCACACTCACTCTCTCACACTCACTCTCTCACACTCACACACACACAATCTCCCTCTCTCACACTCACTCACTCACTCACACACACTCACACACTCTCCCTCTCTCACACACACACACACTGTTTACCCTGCTTCTGTTCGCAGTTAACAGCACAGCCCAGGATGAGCTGCAACATTCGGCCCAGTTCTGCTGCATCTGAGTGTTCTGCGATGAGACCGACGTCTGGAAGAGTGAAATCATTGATCTGTTGCCCCAAAATCTGCAGAACCAATGACGCGCGCGCACACACACACACACACACACACACACACACACACACACACACACACACACACACACACACACACACACACACACACACACACACACACACACACACACACAGATGGACAGAGAGGTTCTGAGTCAATTCAAGAGGAAAATAATGTGACGTATAACAACATAAATGTGTCACATCTCAGTCTCACACAGAAATATGAGTCTCACCTCATGGTTGTAATCCAGAATACCTTTCAAAATTTTCTTTAAATTGCTGATCTGAAAAAAAAAAAAAATACATGAAAACATGAAAGCCCCTGTAAGATGTGTGAAGACGTGTGTGAACGAGAGCTGGTGAATACCTTTAACCTCCAATTGTCTCCAACATCAGCTTTAATACGACTGATCCAAGCATCAGTGAAATACACGAAATCACTGAGAGAGAGAGAGAGAGAGAGAGAGAGAGAGAGAGAGAGAGAGAGAGAGAGAGAGAGAGAGAGAGAGATGGGTTCATCATAAGGGATATACCTGTAGACATCATAAACACTAGATATTTTGGATATTTTCTCTGCAGAAAGACACTGTAATCAGTGTTGAAGAACTGAACTGGGTTCTTTTTCCCAATGTATTGTGGTTGAATGAACTGAATGCACAGGTCCAATATACTGATACACACACAACTGTTTACGTCCATAACCGCCTCTGTTTACATGTATCTGACGGACACACTTTTATGTGTAAAAATGCGAGTATTCACGTAAACAGAACGTAAATATTCGGTCTTAAAGCCTAATAAACCTGCTGCTGTCATTAATGTTAATCAAACAACAAACAAGTAATAAAAACTCAGTGAGTGTTTTAGCGCAATTTTCTGACGTCATGGGATCACAACACTAAGAGATAGTAAATCTTTTCCTGGATTTTTTTTGTGCGTTCCCGAGATTAGACCTTCCTTAACATAATGCCGAAAACCCGAAGTCTCTAGGTGGTCTGGTTGAGGAGTAGATAGAAGTGCAAGATTGGTGCGCACAGACAGAACAGAAATCATGAGTTAACAATCGCAATTTTGTCCGGTGGAAAATTGCGCTAAAAACTGAGAGAAAATCACTCACTGCTCTTGACTGAATACTTTATAGAAAACTTTATAACTTTAATAAGCGTTAATGTGTATTTAATGCAATGACTCACCCAGCAATGACTATGCAGTGTTTTATTTTTTAATTCTGAAAGTCTGCATGTTTTTCATGTTTGTTTTTTTTATCATTAAAACTTTATTAAACCATTGAATTGTTCTTAAAGTGACAGCAGCCTAATAACCCTGCTGCTGTCATTAATGTTAATTAAACTAGAAAAAACTGAGAGAAAATCACTCACTGCTCTTGACTGAATACTTTATCAAAACATGTACAGCTTTAATAAGCATTAATAATGTGTACTATGCAGTGTGTTATTTTTACATTTGATCGTTGCAATTTTATGAAATTTCAATGTAATCATTTTTTTGGCATCATAATCTTAAAATCACAAAGAAACTATATTGTGACATTGTTATCATGAAATGAAACGCCTCAGATTTTGTTGGCTGATGATGAGCACTGAGATGTTTTGAGTCTCACACACATCTTCTGCAGGACTTGTGCCATGGCCAGTCCACCGGTCAGCTCGTCGACGGTCGAACACGCCGCCTCCACTCCAAACGTCTGGATCTGAACACAAACACAACGACAGAGGATCAGAGAAGCACCAGGAACACGACGCATCACTTCCTGTAGCTCACATGAGGACGGAGGAGACTAGAGCTACTAACACTACTACTATACAGCGTGCGAAACACAGTATTCGATGCAACTGTAGGTCACATGACAGTGACAACAGGGCGAATGTCTGAACTTCATTCATATTAATTCCATTCAATTCACATTTATTTGTACAGCGCTCTTCACAATACTCATCGTTTCAAAGCAGCTGTACAGAAATGCATGAGTCCACATTACAGTTTACAGTGACTGTCTAAGTTATGTATTTCAGAAATGTACAAAATCACAGTTAGCTAAAAATGGATTAATTTAAACAATGTAATAATTTAAGACCGAAACAGTGAGCTCATTGAGGTAATGAACACTTGTTTGTTAACAAATGATTATGACATTTAGAAAAATGTAGCAAACCAAATTTTATATAGAAAATACTTTTTTACCGGTCGTTTCAAACCAAATGTAGAAACTACTGACGGCATCATTTACAGCCGTGGAATCATCTCAATTAAAACAAAGAAAAAATGTAATTTGTGAGAAATCAAAGTGATTTTATAGGCTCTAGATGAGCTTCATCCGTTTAGATCCGTTACAGGGCCGAACGCTGTAATCGCAGGTCACATGACGAGTTGGGAAACTCAAGTGTGTGTGTCCTGAGCTCAAGTGTCCATTACACACACAGGCTGCATTCACTTGTGCTTGTGCAACGACGCTGTAATCTGCACTAAGACTCAGATCTCCACAGCGGGAGAGGGTTTCTGGGCGTTCGCAGCACAAGCTCAAACACAGTCTGACTCCAGCATCAACACAAAGCCCTATTGTGCCGCCAGATTTCACCACTAGCATCATGCTAACTCAGGACTCAGGAAAACACGCCCTCGTCTCAGGAAACAGAGGAGCTGAAAACACACTCAGATCAACATCTGGTTCTGATGATGTCACTCACACAGGTTCAGCTGGAGTGTAAACAGGAAGACGGGCGCGTCAGCTGATCTGAGTGTGTGTGAGGAATGTGTGTGTTGGGTGTGTGAGTCGAGACGCTTCACATCTGCCGGGAGAAGAGATTTTCTTTTCTTTTACGTGACGTACACTACCAGTCCCAGTGTAGGATCAGTAAGATGTTCAGTGTTTTTAAAATGAGTCTCTTCTGCTCATCAAGTGCATTTATTTGATTAAAAATACAACAAAAAAACAGTAATATTGTGAAATATTCCACTGTAAATCAGCTGTTTTCTAAGTGAATATAGTGAATATAGGGCTGTGCGATACAGCTAAAACAATTCTCACGATATAATCAAGTATACGCTGAGTTTCTGCTCTTTTAAGAGACGAGCGCCGGCGCCTCCGTGTCCTGATCATATTGTCTGCTATATTTGCTTCTTATTAATTAAATCCAGGCAATTGGTTGATGAAATATTGATTAAAATTAAGATACAATTAATACAAAATGAAATTCACTTTAAAGAAAGGCTTTCTACAAAACCAAACTCAATGAAGTGGTCAGAAGCACGTGTGCCCCGCTCCACACGTCTCCCGATATACTGCGCATCTTATGATCATATCTCACGCGCTTCCCTTTCATATCATCAACACAGAGGAAATCTAAACAATAACATTATATTATATTTAAACATAAATGACACGTCAGTTTAAGTTTTTTAAGTTATATTAAGCATCACACCGCTCCGCTTTCGTCACATGCTCTGGTGTGCAGCCTATACGTGCATGTGTGTGTCTGTGTGTGTGTGTGTGTCCATGTGTGTGTAGCCTATACGTGCATGTGTGTGTGCATGTGTGTGTGTGTCCATGTGTGTGTAGCCTATACGTGCATGTGTGTGTGTGTCCATGTGTGTGTAGCCTATACGTGC
>CM040820.1:185000-205000 GCA_022828995.1 Vimba vimba | reverse complement strand
AACATCTATGCTTGGGTTTTAAATATTCAAGTAAACAACAAAAATGCCAGCAAACAGTGGCTTTTATCATGTTTATCACGCTAGTTTTCAGTGATTTCTTTCTGATAAAACTTCCATTAGTTGGTGAAATGATGGGTGTGTGTGCCGTTGTTCCAGAGAGAGGTGTGTTACAGGTGTGTTTTAGTGAAGCGCTGTGGAGCTTCAGCCCGACGGTGGAAACGCAGTGGTTTAGGGTTCAGGGTGTGTGTGTGTGTGAGAGAGAGTGTGTGCTGTGTTGTGACATGTTGTGCTGTGTTATACACAGAGCTGGAGGATATGAGCAGGCGTAATGGAAGCGAGCGAGTGTTTGGACGGTTCTCTGGTTCCAGAGGAAGATTCGCTCATTGAAGGTGTGAGTGACCCGGTTCTGCTGGTTCTGGTGCTCAGCGTGACCTTTCTGTTCGGCCTGGCGACGCTGCTCTGCAGGTGAGATGACCCCTGACCTCTGACCCCACACCAGATCACTCATACTCACACACGATACGATCTTGTCTCTCAGGAACGAGCAGCAGCGGATCCACCCGGAGAACCAGGAGCATGTGCGTGTGGTGCGAGAACAGCTTCAGTCCGAGCAGGTGTGTGTGTGTGTGTGTGTGTGTGTGTGTGTGTGTGTGTGTAGGAATATTATCACCTGTGTTTATCATATCAGGGTTTGTTCTCAGCTGATCAGCGGTGTTGGGGAAAGTTACTTTGAAAAGTAATGTTACAATATTGCGTTCGTCCCATAAAAAGTAACCAGTTGCGTTACTTAGTTTCTTTTTTATAAAAGTAAAGGCGGGCATACACTGTGCGATTTTCGTCCAATTTTGAGCCGAATTCTGACTCATGCGACTCTTTTTCTGGTCGGGCCGTTTTTCAGCTTTGTTGTGCATCGTTAGTCGTGCAGTGTGCAGTGTGCAGGGGGAAACGAGATGCGATTAACCCTCTCCCGACCGGCAATTGGATGGTCGGATGAATTTCTGGCATGTCAAGAGTACAGTAGAGTTAGTGTACAGTAGAGGTAGAGTACAGTAGAGTTAGTGTACAGTAGAGGTAGAGTACAGTAGAGGTAGCGTACAGTAGAGGTAGAGTACAGTAGAGTTAGTGTACAGTAGAGTTAGTGTACAGTAGAGGTAGAGTACAGTAGAGGTAGCGTACAGTAGAGGTAGAGTACAGTAGAGGTAGTGTACAGTAGAGGTAGCGTACAGTAGAGGTAGAGTACAGTAGAGGTAGAGTACAGTAGAGGTAGTGTACAGTAGAGGTAGTGTACAGTAGAGGTAGCGTACAGTAGAGGTAGTGTACAGTAGAGGTAGAGTACAGTAGAGGTAGTGTACAGTAGAGGTAGCGTACAGTAGAGGTAGCGTACAGTAGAGGTAGCGTACAGTAGAGGTAGCGTACAGTAGAGTACAGTAGAGGTAGTGTACAGTAGAGGTAGAGTACAGTAGAGGTAGCGTACAGTAGAGGTAGCGTACAGTAGAGGTAGCGTACAGTAGAGGTAGCGTACAGTAGAGGTAGCGTACAGTAGAGGTAGAGTGCAGTAGAGGTAGAGTGCAGTAGAGGTAGAGTGCAGTAGAGGTAGCGTACAGTAGAGGTAGCGTACAGTAGAGGTAGCGTACAGTAGAGGTAGCGTACAGTAGAGTAGAGTGCAGTAGAGGTAGAGTGCAGTAGAGGTAGAGTACAGTAGAGGTAGAGTACAGTAGAGGTAGTGTACAGTAGAGGTAGTGTACAGTAGAGGTAGCGTACAGTAGAGGTAGAGTACAGTAGAGGTAGCGTACAGTAGAGGTAGCGTACAGTAGAGGTAGCGTACAGTAGAGGTAGAGTACAGTAGAGGTAGAGTGCAGTAGAGGTAGCGTACAGTAGAGGTAGCGTACAGTAGAGGTAGCGTACAGTAGAGGTAGCGTACAGTAGAGGTAGAGTACAGTAGAGTAGAGTACAGTAGAGGTGAGTACAGTAGAGGCAGAGTACAGTAGAGGCAGAGTACAGTAGAGGTAGAGTACAGTAGAGGTAGCGTACAGTAGAGGTAGAGTGCAGTAGAGGTAGAGTGCAGTAGAGGTAGCGTACAGTAGAGGTAGCGTACCGTAGAGGTAGCGTACAGTAGAGGTAGCGTGCAGTAGAGGTAGCGTGCAGTAGAGGTAGCGTGCAGTAGAGGTAGAGTGCAGTAGAGGTAGAGTGCAGTAGAGGCAGAGTGCAGTAGAGGCAGAGTGCAGTAGAGGTAGCGTACAGTAGAGGTAGAGTACAGTAGAGGTAGCGTACAGTAGAGGTAGCGTGCAGTAGAGGTAGCGTGCAGTAGAGGTAGCGTGCAGTAGAGGTAGAGTGCAGTAGAGGTAGAGTGCAGTAGAGGCAGAGTGCAGTAGAGGCAGAGTGCAGTAGAGGTAGCGTACAGTAGAGGTAGCGTACAGTAGAGGTAGCGTACAGTAGAGTTAGCGTACAGTAGAGTTAGCGTACAGTAGAGGTAGCGTACAGTAGAGGTAGAGTACAGTAGAGGTAGCGTACAGTAGAGGTAGCGTACAGTAGAGGTAGAGTACAGTAGAGGTAGCGTACAGTAGAGGTAGCGTACAGTAGAGGTAGCGTACAGTAGAGGTAGCGTACAGTAGAGGTAGGGTACAGTAGAGGTAGCGTACAGTAGAGGTAGCGTGCAGTAGAGGTAGAGTGCAGTAGAGGTAGAGTGCAGTAGAGGTAGCGTACAGTAGAGGTAGCGTACAGTAGAGGTAGCGTACAGTAGAGGTAGCGTACAGTAGAGGTAGAGTGCAGTAGAGGTAGCGTACAGTAGAGGTAGCGTACAGTAGAGGTAGCGTACAGTAGAGGTAGCGTACAGTAGAGGTAGCGTACAGTAGAGGTAGCGTACAGTAGAGTAGAGTGCAGTAGAGGTAGAGTGCAGTAGAGGTAGAGTACAGTAGAGGTAGAGTACAGTAGAGTTAGTGTACAGTAGAGGTAGTGTACAGTAGAGGTAGCGTACAGTAGAGGTAGAGTACAGTAGAGGTAGCGTACAGTAGAGGTAGAGTACAGTAGAGGTAGCGTACAGTAGAGGTAGAGTACAGTAGAGGTAGAGTGCAGTAGAGGTAGCGTACAGTAGAGGTAGCGTACAGTAGAGGTAGAGTACAGTAGAGGTAGCGTACAGTAGAGGTAGCGTACAGTAGAGGTAGAGTACAGTAGAGTAGAGTACAGTAGAGGTGAGTACAGTAGAGGCAGAGTACAGTAGAGGTAGAGTACAGTAGAGGTAGCGTACAGTAGAGGTAGAGTGCAGTAGAGGTAGAGTGCAGTAGAGGTAGCGTACAGTAGAGGTAGCGTACAGTAGAGGTAGCGTACAGTAGAGGTAGCGTACAGTAGAGGTAGCGTACAGTAGAGGTAGCGTACAGTAGAGTAGAGTGCAGTAGAGGTAGAGTGCAGTAGAGGTAGCGTGCAGTAGAGGTAGCGTACAGTAGAGGTAGAGTACAGTAGAGTAGAGTGCAGTAGAGGTAGAGTGCAGTAGAGGTAGCGTGCAGTAGAGGTAGCGTACAGTAGAGGTAGAGTACAGTAGAGGTAGCGTACAGTAGAGGTAGCGTGCAGTAGAGATAGCGTGCAGTAGAGGTAGAGTGCAGTAGAGGTAGAGTGCAGTAGAGGCAGAGTGCAGTAGAGGCAGAGTGCAGTAGAGGTAGCGTACAGTAGAGGTAGCGTACAGTAGAGTTAGCGTACAGTAGAGGTAGCGTACAGTAGAGGTAGCGTACAGTAGAGGTAGAGTACAGTAGAGGTAGCGTACAGTAGAGGTAGCGTACAGTAGAGGTAGAGTACAGTAGAGGTAGCGTACAGTAGAGGTAGCGTACAGTAGAGGTAGCGTACAGTAGAGGTAGCGTACAGTAGAGGTAGCGTACAGTAGAGGTAGCGTACAGTAGAGGTAGAGTACAGTAGAGGTAGCGTACAGTAGAGGTAGCGTACAGTAGAGGTAGCGTACAGTAGAGGTAGCGTACAGTAGAGGTAGCGTGCAGTAGAGGTAGAGTGCAGTAGAGGTAGAGTACAGTAGAGGTAGCGTACAGTAGAGGTAGCGTACAGTAGAGGTAGCGTACAGTAGAGGTAGAGTGCAGTAGAGTACAGTAGAGGTAGCGTACAGTAGAGGTAGCGTACAGTAGAGGTAGAGTACAGTAGAGGTAGCGTACAGTAGAGGTAGAGTACAGTAGAGGTAGAGTACAGTAGAGGTAGCGTACAGTAGAGGTAGCGTACAGTGCAGTAGAGGTAGCGTACAGTAGAGGTAGCGTACAGTAGAGGTAGAGTGCAGTAGAGGTAGAGTACAGTAGAGGTAGCGTACAGTAGAGGTAGCGTACAGTAGAGGTAGCGTACAGTAGAGGTAGCGTGCAGTAGAGGTAGAGTGCAGTAGAGGTAGAGTGCAGTAGAGGTAGCGTACAGTAGAGGTAGCGTACAGTAGAGGTAGAGTACAGTAGAGGTAGCGTACAGTCGAGGTAGAGTACAGTAGAGTAGAGTACAGTAGAGGTGAGTACAGTAGAGGTAGCGTGCAGTAGAGGTAGCGTACAGTAGAGGTAGCGTACAGTAGAGGTAGCGTACAGTAGAGGTAGCGTACAGTAGAGGTAGAGTGCAGTAGAGTACAGTAGAGGTAGCGTACAGTAGAGGTAGCGTACAGTAGAGGTAGCGTGCAGTAGAGGTAGCGTACAGTAGAGGTAGAGTACAGTAAAGGTAGCGTGCAGTAGAGGTAGCGTACAGTAGAGGTAGCGTACAGTAGAGGTAGAGTACAGTAGAGGTAGCGTACAGTAGAGGTAGCGTACAGTAGAGGTAGCGTACAGTAGAGGTAGAGTACAGTAGAGGTAGCGTGCAGTAGAGGTAGAGTGCAGTAGAGGTAGCGTGCAGTAGAGGTAGCGTACAGTAGAGGTAGCGTACAGTAGAGGTAGAGTGCAGTAGAGTACAGTAGAGGTAGCGTACAGTAGAGGTAGCGTACAGTAGAGGTAGAGTACAGTAGAGGTAGAGTACAGTAGAGGTAGCGTACAGTAGAGGTAGAGTACAGTAGAGGTAGAGTACAGTAGAGGTAGCGTACAGTAGAGGTAGCGTACAGTGCAGTAGAGGTAGCGTACAGTAGAGGTAGCGTACAGTAGAGGTAGAGTGCAGTAGAGGTAGAGTACAGTAGAGGTAGCGTACAGTAGAGGTAGCGTACAGTAGAGGTAGCGTACAGTAGAGGTAGAGTGCAGTAGAGGTAGAGTGCAGTAGAGGTAGCGTACAGTAGAGGTAGCGTACAGTAGAGGTAGAGTACAGTAGAGGTAGCGTACAGTAGAGGTAGAGTACAGTAGAGTAGAGTACAGTAGAGGTGAGTACAGTAGAGGCAGAGTACAGTAGAGGTAGCGCACAGTAGAGGTAGCGCACAGTAGAGGTAGCGCACAGTAGAGGTAGCGTACAGTAGAGGTAGCGTACAGTAGAGGTACAGTGCAGTAGAGGTAGAGTGCAGTAGAGGTAGAGTGCAGTAGAGGTAGAGTACGGTAGAGTACAGTAGAGGTAGAGTAGGGTAGAGTACAGTAGAGGTAGAGTACGGTAGAGTTAGCGTACAGTAGAGGTAGAGTAGGGTGGAGTACAGTAGGCAAGATCAGAAGCAAGTACATTGGTCAATAAAGTGAGATTAAATGCATACAAATGTATGTTTTATTTAACAGATTTAGTTATTGGAGGTTTGCACAGTATTCTGATTCTGCATTTCACTGATTTTATTCATTTTGAGGAATATTGAATATTTTTTTGTGCAAGTGAGATGAGTAAATGCTCACATTTAGTCTAGATCTACAATAACCATCATGTTTACACACACACACACACACACCGCCTCTGCATTTCGATTTGTCTCAACATGGGGACAAGAGAGCTGTCAGTCAATAAATAGGAAAGCATTTGAAAAAGTAATTCAGATATTTTGATGTAAATTTTAAAAGTAATGCGTAACTTTACTAGTTACTTGAAAAAGTAATCTGATTACCTAACTCAAGTTACTTGTAATGAGTTTCCCCAACACTGGAGATCAGTGATGTCAGGGTTTCTGTGAGGCTGTTCTGAACGTGTGTGTGTGTGTGTGTGTGTGTGTGTGTGTGTGTGTGTGTGTGTGCGTGTGTGCGTGTGCGTGCAGGGCTCATCCTCGGAGACGAGGCATCAGTTCTACTCGGACATGTCGTGTCCCGTGTGTCTCCAGCAAGCGGTTCTGCCCGTCGAGACCAACTGTGGGCATCTCTTCTGCGGTGAGCACCAGTTTACACCAGTTTACATGCACAGCTTCTGTTTCAGTCGCACTGAATTCATTCCGATTGATGAATCTGAATGTAGTGTTACGCTAAACGTGATCGGGTTGATGTGTGCGTTTATATGTCACAAGCTTCAAATCAGGATATATTTTTCAGGACAGTTTCCCGCTGTTTGCGCATAATAACTATTCTCATACATTAGTTCTTTATTTGTTTTAAAGAAGGAGACTTAATATTTATCCATTTCTGATCATAATTTGGAGATAATGAGCGTATGAGCCGTTGTGCCGCTGCTTATATTGATCACACAGTAAAAATGCACTTTATTCAACAGGAACAACAGCTTGTTCCGCGCGTCACACGTCATTACGCTATTTCTACATTATTATGCTTTTTCTACGTAAATACGCTATTTCTATTAAGTCATTATGCTATATCTAAGTCATTGCGGTATCTCTACATCATTGCGGTATTTTGACGTCATTGGTATATTTCTACGTCATTACGCTAGTTCTACGTCATTACGCTATTTCTATTAAGTCATTACACTATTTCTAAATCATTGCGGTATTTCTACATCATTGCGGCATTTCGACGTCATTGGTATATTTCTACATCATTACTCTATTTCTACATCATTCCGCTCGTTATTTCTATGTCATTATGCTATTTCTACGTCATTACGCTATTTCTACATCATTACGCTATTACTACGTCATTACGCTATTTCTACGTCATTACGCTATTTCTACGTCATCACGCTATTACTACGTCATTACGCTATTTCTACGTCATTACGCTATTTCTACGTCATTACGCTATTTCTACGTCATTACACTATTTCTAAGTTATTACACTATTCTACATCATTACGCTATTACTACGTCATTACGCTATTTCTACGTCATTACGCTATTTCTACGTCATTACGCTATTACTACGTCATTACGCTATTTCTACGTCATTACGCTATTTCTACATTACGCTATTTCTACGTCATTACACTATTTCTACGTCATTACGCTATTTCTAAGTCATTACGCTATTTCTACGTCATTACACTATTTCTACATCATTACGCTATTTCTAAGTCATTACGCTATTTCTACGTCATTACGCTATTTCTAAGTCATTACACTATTTCTACTACGTCATTACACTATTTCTACATTATTAGGCTATTTCTACGTCATTACGCTATTTCTACTACGTCATTACGCTATTTCTACATTATTAGGCTATTTCTACGTCATTACGCTATTTTTACTACGTCATTACGCTATTTCTACATTATTACGTTATTTCAAAGTCATTACGCTATTTCTACATTACTCTATTTCTACATTACGCTATTTCTACGTCATTGCGCTATTTCTACATCATTACGCTATTTCTACGTCATTACACTATTTCTACATTATTACGTTATTTCAAAGTCATTACACTATTTCTACATTACGCTATTTCAAAGTCATTACACTATTTCTACGACATTACATTATTTCTACGTCATTACGCTATTTCTACATTATTTCTATTAAAAAATGCTATTTCTACGTCATTACGCTATTTTTACATCATTACGCTGTTTCTACCTCATTACGTTATTTTTACTACGTCATTACGCTATTTCTACGTCATTAGGCTATTTTTACATTATTATGCTATTTCTACGTCATTACACTATTTCTACGTTATTACACTATTCTACATCATTACGCTATTACTACGTCATTACGCTATTTCTACGTCATTACGCTATTACTACGTCATTACGCTATTTCTACGTCACTACGCTATTTCTACATTACGCTATTTCTACGTCATTACACTATTTCTACGTCATTACGCTATTTCTAAGTCATTACGCTATTTCTACGTCATTACACTATTTCTACATCATTACGCTATTTCTAAGTCATTACGCTATTTCTACGTCATTACGCTATTTCTAAGTCATTACACTATTTCTACTACGTCATTACACTATTTCTACATTATTAGGCTATTTCTACGTCATTACGCTATTTCTACTACGTCATTACGCTATTTCTACATTATTAGGCTATTTCTACGTCATTACGCTATTTCTACATTATTACGTTATTTCAAAGTCATTACGCTATTTCTACATTACGCTATTTCTACGTCATTAGGCTATTTCTACGTCATTGCGCTATTTCTACATCATTACGCTATTTCTACGTCATTACACTATTTCTACATTATTACGTTATTTCAAAGTCATTACACTATTTCTACATTACGCTATTTCTACGTCATTACACTATTTCTACGACATTACATTATTTCTACGTCATTACGCTATTTCTACATTATTTCTATTAAAAAATGCTATTTCTACGTCATTACGCTATTTTTACATCATTACGCTGTTTCTACCTCATTACGTTATTTTTACTACGTCATTACGCTATTTCTACGTCATTAGGCTATTTTTACATTATTATGCTATTTCTACGTCATTACGCTATTTCTACATTATTACGCTGTTTCTACCTCATTACGCTATTTTTACTACATCATTACGCTATTCTTACCTCATTACGCTATTTGTACGTAATTACGCTATTTCTACATTATTACGCTATTTCTACGTTATTACGCTATTTTTACTACATCATTACGCTATTTCAACATCATTACGCTATTCTTACCTCATTACGCTATTTGTACGTAATTACGCTATTTCTACATTATTACGCTATTTCTACGTTATTACGCTATTTCTACTACGTCATTACGCTATTTCTACATTATTTCTATTAAGAAATGCTATTTCTACGTCATTACGCTATTTCTACATTATTACGCTATTTCTACATTATTACTCTATTTCTACATTATTACTCTATTTCAACGTTATTACGCTATTTCTACTACGTCATTACGCTATTTCTACATTATTACGCTATTTCTACATTATTACTCTATTTCAACGTTATTACGCTATTTCTACTACGTCATTGCGCTATTTCTACATTATTTCTATTAAGAAATGCTATTTCTACGTCATTACGCTATTTCTATGTCATTACGCTATTTTTACATCATTACGCTATTTCTACGCTAAATCTCTGGGATTGAGCTCAATTGGATCGATTAAGGTGTTTTACATGAAGGCTTTTCAGTGCGATTGAGCCGTCAGTCCCATTACTAATGGATTATTTGGTTGCATGTAAGCGCAGGTGAGCCGATCGAGCTGCTGAAACGTGTGTGTGTGTGTGTGTGTGTCTTCCGCAGGTCCGTGTATCGTGGCGTACTGGCGTTACGGAGCGTGGCTCGGCGCCATCAACTGCCCCATCTGCAGGCAAATGGTGAATCTCAGATCAGATGTGGATTCATGATTTGTATGATATGTTTGTCTCAGTTCTGCGCTCGCATCAGTAGCTTAAAGCATCATAATCAGGGTTTGAAATTAACTTTTTCACTCACCAGCCAATTTGGCTACAAAATTTTAAATTTAAAATTACAAAATTGTGTGTTCAAGTAAGCAGATATGAGCAGATTCTGTGCAATACGCTGTATTTAATATATTATGATGACTAGTATTAGTATTTGCGCTAAATCTGCGCAGATTTGTCTTCCCCGCACCTGGCGGTGTTAGTTTCAGACCCTGATCGTAATCCTGTCAGTAAACCTGTATGAGGAAGATGTGTGTTGACCCTTGACCTTTATTGGTGTGTCAGGTGACCCTGCTGTTCCCGCTCTTCCACGACACCGGTCCCAGCGCTGCGACTGCAGACGGACAAGTGGAACCACTTCTGATCCTCACCGACATCAACGATTACAACCGCAGGTTCTCCGGGCAGCCGCGCTCCGTGAGTCATCTTCCTCATCTTCCTCATCTTCCTCCTCATCCTCCTCATCCTCATCTTCCTCCTCATCCTCATCTTCCTCATCTTCCTCCTCATCCTCATCTTCCTCATCTTCCTCCTCATCCTCATCTTCCTCCTCATCCTCATCTTCCTCATCTTCCTCCTCATCCTCATCTTCCTCATCTTCCTCCTCATCCTCATTTTCCTCATCATCCTCATCTTCCTCATCATCCTCATCTTCCTCCTCATCCTCCTCATCCTCATCTTCCTCCTCATCCTCATCTTCCTCCTCATCCTCATCTTCCTCCTCATCCTCCTCATCCTCATCTTCCTCCTCATCCTCATCTTCCTCCTCATCCTCCTCATCCTCATCTTCCTCCTCATCCTCATCTTCCTCATCATCCTCATCTTCCTCCTCATCCTCCTCATCCTCATCTTCCTCCTCATCCTCATCTTCCTCCTCATCCTCATCCTCATCTTCCTCCTCATCCTCCTCATCCTCATCTTCCTCCTCATCCTCATCTTCCTCATCTTCCTCCTCATCCTCATCTTCCTCATCTTCCTCCTCATCCTCATTTTCCTCATCATCCTCATCTTCCTCATCATCCTCATCTTCCTCCTCATCCTCATCTTCCTCATCATCCTCATCATCCTCATCTTCCTCATCTTCCTCCTCATCCTCATCTTCCTCATCTTCCTCCTCATCCTCATCATCCTCATCTTCCTCATCATCCTCATCTTCCTCATCTTCATCTTCATCATCTTCCTCATCTTCCTCCTCATCCTCATCTTCCTCATCTTCCTCATCTTCTTCCTCATCCTCATCTTCCTCATCTTCATCTTCCTCATCATCCTCATCTTCCTCATCATCTTCATCTTCCTCATCATCCTCATCTTCCTCATCATCCTCATCTTCCTCATCGTCCTCATCTTCCTCATCATCCTCATCTTCCTCATCTTCCTCATCATCCTCATCTTCATCATCATCATCCTCATCTTCCTCATCATCCTCATCTTCCTCATCATCCTCATCTTCCTCATCTTCATCATCATCCTCCTCTTCCTCATCTTCCTCCTCTTCCTCATCTTCCTCATCTTCCTCATCATCCTCATCTTCCTCATCTTCATCATCATCCTCATCTTCCTCATCTTCCTCCTCTTCCTCATCTTCCTCCTCTTCCTCATCATCCTCATCTTCCTCATCTTCCTCATCTGATCCGTCTCTGCCAGCGGAGATCTTAATCATCACATTAAAACTCAAAATTATGACATACTAAATTAAAATTACGAGAGAAAATTTTTATATTATGACCTAAAAAGTTTAAACTGTGAAACTGTTGAAACTTTTTATCTCAATTCTGACTATTTAATCTCATAATTGACAAAGTTTGTCAATTATGACTTGGTATGTCATAAATTTGACTTTAAGCACGGTTTACCACAGCATGGTTTACCCTCATCCTTCCCTCAGGTCATTTTGACCCGAAAATATATATTTTTAAAATGTTAAAAATTGAGTGTTCATCAGAGGGTCCAAGACTCCAGGACTTTTGTCGCACTTGAACCACGAATACACACACAAACAATCGAATGGATTCGAGTTTTGTGGTTGAAATTTAAAAAAGTAACAAATCAATTTGACCCCCTAGGAATGAATGAAATGCGAGGAATGCTTCAGTTCACACAGAAAAACCTAAAAAACCCTCAAAATTCAAACTAAAAATGCTAAAACTTTACCATAAAATGATTGTATAATGTCTACATGTGTATCTGATGCACACTGAAGTGAACTGGCTTTAGGACCCAGAGGAACAGCTCGTTTACTCCATATAGAGATATAAGGACATCTAGACTCATGAAATATCATCTTATATTATTATTTTTCCACAAGAGATCGGCAAAGACACTCAATGTAAGATATTTAGAGCTGAATTAAAATGGTTATGCATGAAATTATGAGTTATTTTGAAAGTTGAAAGAATGTGAGGAATGTGCTTAAATTACTATTTATTTATTATGTACAGATCAAATCTAGTCAATTAAAGGTAAATAAAAAATGACAAAAAATCTCCAAAAAAATTGCATTAAAAATGTAATTTTTTGGGGGGCAAAATGAAATAAAATAAGCTTTCTGGACAAAAAAAATTAAGTATAATTTTAGGGCTTCGGGTGATTTTGACCCACGAGGGAAAGATGAGTTACAAAGTGCGGTGGAACTGGGCTTCCATTTGTAAGAGATCAATTGGGTTTATTTTACGAACACAGGCCAACAACATTCACTGCCGTCACAATCAGTCGATGTCTAGGAAGATCAGTTTGAGTAACAGCACAACCAGTCAAGGCCTCCAGACACTCAGGCGAAATCACTGACGTCATCCGAAGTCAGGCCGAACGAAGTTAGTTTGGAGTTCGAAACCCATCGTCGTCAGAACAGTTCTCTCGGCTGGTACAACCCTCTGATCTCCCATTGGTCCGTGGTGATGATGTAATGGGTGGGAAGCTCTGAAGCTCCGCCTTCTTTGAGGTGTACATCATCTTTAGTTGATTTATTTATTGTCCTTTATTTAACCAGGTAAAAAAAACTAAAAATCTCTCTTTCAGAAGTAACAATGATACAGTTATAAAACACCACAATATCTTTACACATTTAGAAACACATGCAGTTTGATTCTTCCTTTAACTCCTCACTGATCATTGACACCAAAGTCTGCATCTTCAAACCATTTTGTCCAGTGTTTGATCACTGGGTGCGGCTGCAAACCCAAAGCTTGTTTTCCTAACTCGGAAGGGTTGAAGGAACAAAGATGTAAAGGCAAAATTGATGTGTAAACAAGCGGGTACCAGTGCGTAAGACCAACATACTCTATTATACAGCTCACAATCATGAGTTCTGAAATTACTATTCGTTATAAACCCGAACACACCATGATGAAGCGTGTCTAAGGAACAGAGAAGTCAGTTTATACAAATCATCTCCATAGTCGAGAGCTGTGATGAAGGTGGCAGAAACTAATCTCTTTTTTTGCTTCAAATGAAAAACAGCTTTTGTTTCTAAAATAAAACCCCAGTTTGAGTTGATTTACATGATATTTAATAGATAGAGATTCATCAAATATAAAACCAAGATATCTGTATTCTGTCACAACTTCTATTCCCTGTTAGGCGCTAACCACTGATGATAGACTTGCTGCTTGTTTCTTTGATCGTGGAAATAACATGACTTCAGTTTTATTAGCTTTCAAAGTCAAATCGAAGCACTAAAGCACATGGAAAGAGGCGGCAGCTTGATGTCATTCAGGTGCACTGCCATAAATCACCGTGTCGTCAGCATAAAAAATGAAAACGTGCATTTCTAATGTTAAAATCAAGATGATTAATATAGATAATAAAAAGTAAAGGCCCCAAAACCGAGCCCTGAGGAACACCCCTCATAATCTGTGACCTCGCATTCGCACACATCGTGTTCGTGTCCACCGAAGAGTCCTCTAGACCAGGAGAGTGTGATCGACAGGAGATAGTGTGATTGACAGGAGATAGTGTGATTGACTGGAGATAGTGTGATTGACTGGAGATAGTGTGATTGACAGGAGATAGTGTGATTGACTGGAGATAGTGTGATTGACTGGAGATAGTGTGATTGACTGGAGATAGTGTGATTGACTGGAGATAGTGTGATTGACAGGAGATAGTGTGATTGACTGGAGATAGTGTGATTGACTGGAGATAGTGTGATTGACAGGAGATAGTGTGATTGACTGGAGATAGTGTGATCGACAGGAGATAGTGTGATTGACTGGAGATAGTGTGATTGACTAGTGTGATTGACTGGAGATAATGTGATTGACAGGAGATAGTGTGATTGACAGGAGATAGTGTGATCGACAGGAGATAGTGTGATTGACTAGTGTGATTGACTGGAGATAATGTGATTGACAGGAGATAGTGTGATTGACAGGAGATAGTGTGATTGACAGGAGATAGTGTGATTGACAGGAGATAGTGTGATTGACTGGAGATAGTGTGATTGACAGGAGATAGTGTGATTGACAGGAGATAGTGTGATTGACTGGAGATAGTGTGATTGACAGGAGATAGTGTGATTGACTGGAGATAGTGTGATTGACAGGAGATAGTGTGATTGACTGGAGATAGTGTGATTGACTGGAGATAGTGTGATTGACAGGAGATAGTGTGATTGACAGGAGATAGTGTGATTGTGTGATTGACTGGAGATAGTGTGATAGTTTGATTGACAGGAGATAGTGTGATTGACTGGAGATAGTGTGATTGACTGGAGATAGTTTGATTGACAGGAGATAGTGTGATTGACAGGAGATAGTGTGATTGTGTGATTGACTGGAGATAGTGTGATAGTTTGATTGACAGGAGATAGTGTGATTGACAGGAGATAGTTTGATTGACAGGAGATAGTGTGATTGACTGGAGATAGTGTGATTGACAGGAGATAGTGTGATTGACTGGAGATAGTGTGATTGACAGGAGATAGTGTGATTGACAGGAGATAGTGTGATTGACAGGAGATAGTGTGATTGACTGGAGATAGTGTGATTGACTGGAGATAGTGTGATTGACAGGAGATAGTGTGATTGACAGGAGATAGTGTGATTGACTGGAGATAGTGTGATAGTTTGATTGACAGGAGATAGTGTGATTGACAGGAGATAGTGTGATTGACAGGAGATAGTGTGATTGACTGGAGATAGTGTGATTGACTGGAGATAGTGTGATTGACTGGAGATAGTGTGATTGACTGGAGATAGTGTGATAGTGTGATTGACAGGAGATAGTGTGATTGACAGGAGATAGTGTGATTGACAGGAGATAGTGTGATTGACTGGAGATAGTGTGATTGACAGGAGATAGTGTGATTGTGTGATTGACTGGAGATAGTGTGATAGTGTGATTGACAGGAGATAGTGTGATTGACAGGAGATAGTGTGATTGACAGGAGATAGTGTGATTGACTGGAGATAGTGTGATTGACAGGAGATAGTGTGATTGACTGGAGATAGTGTGATTGACAGGAGATAGTGTGATAGTGTGATTGACTGGAGATAGTGTGATAGTGTGATTGACAGGAGATAGTGTGATTGACAGGAGATAGTGTGATTGACAGGAGATAGTGTGATTGACTGGAGATAGTGTGATTGACAGGAGATAGTGTGATTGACAGGAGATAGTGTGATTGACAGGAGATAGTGTGATTGACAGGAGATAGTGTGATTGACAGGAGATAGTGTGATTGACAGGAGATAGTGTGATCGTGTGATTGACTGGAGATAGTGTGATAGTGTGATTGACAGGAGATAGTGTGATTGACTGGAGATAGTGTGATTGACAGGAGATAGTGTGATTGACAGGAGATAGTGTGATTGACAGGAGATAGTGTGATCGTGTGATTGACTGGAGATAGTGTGATAGTTTGATTGACAGGAGATAGTGTGATTGACTGGAGATAGTGTGATTGACAGGAGATAGTGTGATTGACAGGAGATAGTGTGATTGACAGGAGATAGTGTGATCGTGTGATTGACTGGAGATAGTGTGATAGTGTGATTGACAGGAGATAGTGTGATTGACAGGAGATAGTTTGATTGACAGGAGATAGTGTGATTGACTGGAGATAGTGTGATTGACTGGAGATAGTGTGATTGACAGGAGATAGTGTGATTGACAGGAGATAGTGTGATTGACAGGAGATAGTGTGATTGACAATCCTGTTGATTTGAGTCTAGATTTCAATATACTCAATTCAACAGTATCAAATGCCTTAGATAGTTCAATAAAAAGTGATGAAAATGTTTTTCTTTTGTCAGACGCAAGTAAAAAGATCCTGTTTTAGAGTGTGTGTTCTCAAGCTCCAGAGTGTGTGTTCTCGAGCTCCAGAGTGTGTGTTCTCGAGCTCCAGAGTGTGTGTTCTCGAGCTCCAGAGTGTGTGTTCTCGAGCTCAAACACTGTGTGTGAATGAGCGGCCAGAACACATTAAAGTTTCTGTTTTCTGTAAAACGGTGTGTGTTAGCGGCCGCTAAGTTAATAACTAATGATCTTTACAACGGAAGTGAATCAATCAAAACTAACTTTATCTGGACAATAACTTTATTCTAGAGCTGCTGTAAAGCCTGAACACTCTCTGTTCCTGTAATCTCCTGTTATCACTGTAAAGCTGCTGTGAAACGGTCGATACTGTTAAAGCGCTGTATAAATGGAGACTCGACGGTATTGAGAGGAAAGAGCGCAGCACATATTTACATATTCATCTAAAAGTGGGCGGAGTCAGGATATTGGCTAACAGTATAAAGGGAAGAACACTCTTTGCTGTGAGAGCATCGGGTCATGTGGTCTCAGGGGGCGGGGCATTCTCATTCTAGAGCGCGTTTGATTGGACGGCAGTGAGTATGGCTGAATGACTGCATGTTTGCATTGGCTCAGTGTCCCAGATGTTAAGTGTGTGTGTGTGTGTGTGTGTGTGTGTGTGTGCAGCTGCTGGACCGGCTCCGGGACGTCCCCACGCTGCTCCGGCACGCCTTCAGAGAGGTGTTCTCGGTGGGAGGCCTGTTCTGGATGTTCCGGCTGCGGATCCTGCTGGTTCTGCTGGGAGCGCTGGTGTATCTGGCGTCTCCGCTCGACTTCATCCCCGAGGGGGTCGTGGGTCTGCTGGGCTTCCTCGACGACTTCTTCGTCATCCTCCTGCTCTTCATCTACATCTCCATCATGTACCGCGAGGTGGTGACCCAGAGGCTAGCCGGATGAGGCCCGGCGACCCGCTTCGGTTCTGGCGACCCACTTCACTGAGCAACATCTCCAAAGATCCAGACGCCTGTGCTTCATAAGAACAGGCTCGATTAAACCTCATAAATCTCTGTTCTCAGCACAACCCAAAGTCGGACTCGTCGAGCAAACACCTCGAGGGTTTATGGGTGCACATCATTATTGTGTTTATAATAATAATAGCTTTTGTTCTGTGGATTTCCAGTTTGTCCTGCTTCACTGTCTTCATGAACAACATCTCCAACTGGAGGTTCAGACGCCTTTACTTCATAAGAACACGCTCGATTAAAGCTCACGAACCTGCTGTTCTCTCACCACACAAACAGCGAAACATGCGGATGTTCAACATGATGGAGCTGAAGAAGAGCTTCAGCCTGTCAATCAAACTGAGCCGACGTTTGCATTAGAGAAACAGATTCTGACAAATGCAATCTTGAATGACTTGATGAAGTGTTACAAACTACTACATTAGAAAGAGAAAAGCGTGTTTTTACAATAAAACGCCTTCATTCGTCATCCTCAGATAAATCAGCACTATATCTTGTTGTTGTTGTTGTTGTTGTTGTTTTTTGGCTTTTATTGCATTGGAAGTGAGGAACAGGATCAGGAGAATTACCAGAATGCTCATGAAACTGTTTCTCGTTGGTTCTGTTCGCTGATTCTGAGATCGACATGTTTATCCAGGCTTTGAGAAAACTGTTGTGTTTACAATTTCTCAGCTTAAATTCCTGTGTTTTTATTGGAATAATACAGTGTTTATTCTGAATGGTCTGTGGGTGCACATCATCATTGTGTTAATGTTGACTCAGAATAAGTTCCTCTTGCAGCATCTCTTCTCTTCTCTGATGATGTGGGCGGGGCTATAACCTGTCACTCACATGAGATCAGCCAATAGCAAACCTCAATCATCCAATCAATCCCCATGGACACAGTCAAGCCCCGCCCACATGTGTTCTTGTTCCTGAAGCGTTTCACTCGGATATACGACACAATAGAGGAGAAAAGACCAGCGCAACTCCTGTTTCATGACGAGTTTAACTACTAATGACAGTCTGTTCTGTTTTACTATCGGCTTCTCTCGTGCTCGTGGATCAGCCCTGAGTTCTCCGTGTCAAGGGCATATGTGTGATTATACACCCAAAATAATCCTCTTATGACGATATAATCATATAATCAGGGGCTGCATGTTGAGTGTGAGACTGTCACTGACGAGCGCTCGACTCTGAAGTTTCCTTGTAGAAGCTCAAAATAACCACAATCATTCCTGTTAAGGGTTAGATGAGCTTCTGCTGTGTGTGTGTGTGTGTGTGTGTGTGTGTGTGTGTGTGTGTGTGTGTGTGTGTGTGCTGATGCTGATGCTGATCAGCAGGGGGCAGCAGAGGAGCGTGGATCTCACCGACCACACGTGATTAAACTCAACTGTCATTGAACATTCCAGTCGCTTCACTAGGGAATGAGAGGCTTCGCAGGAAAAATCACTAGAATGCATTTTGGGAGTAATAGGAGATTTTATCCCCAAATCTTAGTAAAGCCTCATTTCACTGTTTCAGCTCTTTGAAATCATATTTTAAAATCTTATGATGTCGTGTTCAGCCTCTAGTGGATTTTTCTTTGATAAAATAATAAAAGAGATGAAAGCTTAACACATAATTCCATGTATGAATAGTGTTGCGTTGCAGCTGGATTAGCATTAAGTGTTCGTGTCAGTATTATTATCTTTAACCTTAACTAACACTACTAAAAAATATTTTTGTTAATTGGTGAAAGCTGAAATAAAATAAAACAATAAATATTAGAAATGCTGTCATGGTAAATGATGGAAATAAGTTGAAATATTAAAATTACTGACGAGTAAAAAAGACAAAAGCACATAAAATAACCAAAAATGGAACTGAAATTAAAAATATGAATATAAAAGCCAATTCAAATGATAATGTGAGATGTTGGAGCTGTATGTACATGACTGAACACAGTGCCATGCGTGACCTTTGACCTCAGAGACATTCTGCAGGTAATGCATTCTGGGAAATGATGTGTTCTTCAATGTCACAAAAACTGCCAAACTGCGCTGTTATTCAAAGTGTGTCTTTTGTTCAAAAAAAAATTCACTTATTGGTGTTACTTATTGAATTGGAATTTTTGAATTTGTTTAGATTTCAGTTCATTTTTATTGTACTTCCTTAATTCAAATTTCTGTTTCTACCTCAGAGTTAGAACTGTAATTCAAAAAGCTTTTTTACTGAATTGTGTGTGTGTGTGTGGTGCTGATTCCAGCCGTTACCCAGCATTCACTCCTGCATGAGTTGCGATGGCTCTGGTTTGTGTCAGTAATGAGTGTTTAATGTGCTCCAGTGGACGCTTGTAAATGTCAGTGATCAGGGATTGTGACGGGGCATGACATCACGATCCCTGCGCTCGTCTTCAGTGTGTGTGTGTGTGTGTGTGTGTCCTGCGGTTACAGGCCTCGGCCAAGATGCACTCACTCCAATCAGAAGTGACGTCTCCAGCATGTTTTGCTCGTGTGTGTGTGTGTGAGAGAGAGAGAGAGTGTATGTGTGTGGGAGTGTGTAAGTCAAGTCACTGTATTTCTATAGCGCTTTATACAATACAGATTGTTTCAAAGCAGCTTTACAGAGATAACAGGAATAAAATGGATTTCGTCTGTTGTTCAACTGAAGTTAGTTTATCTGGACACGGCCCGGATCCGGCTGACTACATCATGCGTTGTGGTCGTGTCTAGACGCAGGACCACCATCTGATCTGGATACGGCCCGGATCCGGCTGACTACATCATGCGTTGTGGTCGTGTCTAGGCCCAGGACCACCATCTGATCTGGATACGGCTCGGATCCGGCTCGGATCCGGCTGACTACATCATGCGTTGTGGTCGTGTCTAGACGCAGATCCTCCATCTGATCTGGATACGGCCCGGATCCGGCTGACTACATCATGCGTTGTGGTCGTGTCTAGACACAGGACCACCATCTGATCTGGATACGGCTCGGATCCGGCTGACTACATCATGCGTTGTGGTCGTGTCTAGACACAGATCCTCCATCTGATCTGGATACGGCTCGGATCCGGCTCGGATCCGGCTGACTACATCATGCGTTGTGGTCGTGTCTAGACGCAGATCCTCCATCTGATCTGGATA
>CM040820.1:157500-180000 GCA_022828995.1 Vimba vimba | reverse complement strand
GGCTGTTCTGCAGTTCTGTCTTACATCAGTTTCTGCACAGACATTGTAATCTTGAAAAAACAAATCAAGGTGTACCCCAAGTTTAATAACAGAGTGCGGGATCTGCTCAGAGACATGGCACTGAGATCACGAGACAGGGAGGAGACGGGAGGGCTAGGGCCACCTGACACAGAGGCATCAGATCAGCAAAGCGGGAGTACAAGCGACGATTGAGGATAACTTAAATAAAATAACCCCTGTGCCATGTGGTGTAAGGAGCATCACTGACTAAAGCAGAGCAACAGTCATCCCACCTCCACTGACCCCTCCTTCCCTGATCAGCTAAACACATTCTTCACCCGCTTCCACAGGTCAGACCCAGACACTCACTCTCCAGAACTATCAGGCATTATCCAACATCAACTGCAGTAAAGCAACGGGTGTTTCAGGACAAGTACTGAAGGCATGTGCTCATCAGCTCACTGCAGTGTTCACTAACATCTTCAGCCTGTCGTTCCAGCCAGCCACTGTCCCCACCTGTCTGAAAACTATAATCCCGGACCCAAAACCTCAGCCATTACCTGTGTGAATGATTACCGGCCAATTGTTCTCACCCCGGAGATTATGAAATGTTTTGAGAGAGTGGTTTTGACACACATTAAAGCATGTACCCCTCCTGAACTCGACAAACATTAGTTTGCATATGAGATCAACAGATCCACAGATGACGCTATTTCGATTGCATTGCACGCAGCTCTTGCTCAATGGGAAAATCCCAACGGCTATGTCAGAATGCTGTTTGTGGATTATAGTTCAGCATTCAATACCTTCAATTCAACAAAACTGGTCAACACACTGCTAACACTGGGTCTGGGAGCCCTTCTCTTTCTCCCTAATAGACAGGTTTAACACCATCGCTGTCAGCACCGGGGCGGTGTTCTAGTCCAGCACTTTACTCTCTGTTCACATACGACTGCACCTCCTCCCACAAATCAACTACTGTCATTAAATTTGCAGACGACACAACCATAGAGGGACTCATAACTGGCAATAATGAAACTGCATATAGAGAGGAGGTCCAGACACTAACTGGAGCAAGGACAACGACCTAATTTTTAACACAAAAAATACAAAAGAACTGATAGTAGATTTCAGGAGAAGTAAAAAAAGACATCCCACAATGGCCTGTGTATTAATGGGGAGGTAGAGAGAGTCTAAAGTTTCTGTGAGTATACATTACTGAGGACCAGACCTGGAGCCTGACCACTGACCTGGAGCCTGAACACTGACCTGGAGCCTGAACACTGACCTGGAGCCTGAACACTGACCTGGAGCCTGAACACTGACCTGGACCCTGACCACTGACCTGGAGCCTGAACACTGACCTGGAGCCTGACCACTGACCTGGAGCCTGAACACTGACCTGGAGCCTGAACACTGACCTGGAGCCTGAACACTGACCTGGAGCCTGAACACTGACCTGGAGTCTGAACACAGACCTGGAGCCTGAACACTAACCTGGAGCCTGAACACTGACCTGGAGCCTGAACACTGACCTGGAGCCTGAACACAGACCTGGAGCCTGAACACTGACCTGGAGCCTGAACACAGACCTGGAGTCTGAACACTGACCTGGAGCCTGAACACTGACCTGGAGCCTGACCACTGACCTGGAGCCTGAACACTGACCTGAACACTGACCTGGAGCCTGAACACTGACCTGAACACTGACCTGGAGCCTGAACACTGACCTGGAGCCTGAACACTGACCTGGAGTCTGAACACAGACCTGGAGCCTGAACACTAACCTGGAGCCTGAACACTGACCTGGAGCCTGAACACTGACCTGGAGCCTGAACACTGACCTGGAGCCTGAACACTGACCTGAACACTGACCTGGAGCCTGAACACAGACCTGGAGCCTGAACACTGACCTGGAGCCTGAACACTGACCTGGAGCCTGAACACTGACCTGGAGCCTGACCACTGACCTGGAGCCTGAACACAGACCTGAACACTGACCTGGAGCCTGAACACAGACCTGAACACTGACCTGGAGCCTGAACACTGACCTGGAGCCTGAACACTGACCTGGAGTCTGAACACAGACCTGGAGCCTGAACACTAACCTGGAGCCTGAACACTGACCTGGAGCCTGAACACTGACCTGGAGCCTGAACACTGACCTGGAGCCTGAACACTGACCTGAACACTGACCTGGAGCCTGAACACAGACCTGGAGCCTGAACACTGACCTGGAGCCTGAACACTGACCTGGAGCCTGAACACTGACCTGGAGCCTGAACACAGACCTGAACACTGACCTGGAGCCTGAACACTGACCTGGAGCCTGAACACAGACCTGGAGCCTGAACACTGACCTGGAGCCTGACCACTGACCTGGAGCCTGAACACTGACCTGAACACTGACCTGGAGCCTGAACACTGACCTGAACACTGACCTGGAGCCTGAACACTGACCTGGAGCCTGAACACTGACCTGGAGTCTGAACACAGACCTGGAGCCTGAACACTAACCTGGAGCCTGAACACTGACCTGGAGCCTGAACACTGACCTGGAGCCTGAACACTGACCTGGAGCCTGAACACTGACCTGGAGCCTGAACACAGACCTGGAGCCTGAACACTGACCTGGAGCCTGAACACTGACCTGGAGCCTGAACACTGACCTGGAGCCTGACCACTGACCTGGAGCCTGAACACAGACCTGAACACTGACCTGGAGCCTGAACACAGACCTGAACACTGACCTGGAGCCTGAACACTGACCTGGAGCCTGAACACTGACCTGGAGTCTGAACACAGACCTGGAGCCTGAACACTAACCTGGAGCCTGAACACTGACCTGGAGCCTGAACACTGACCTGGAGCCTGAACACTGACCTGGAGCCTGAACACTGACCTGAACACTGACCTGGAGCCTGAACACAGACCTGGAGCCTGAACACTGACCTGGAGCCTGAACACTGACCTGGAGCCTGAACACTGACCTGGAGCCTGAACACAGACCTGAACACTGACCTGGAGCCTGAACACTGACCTGGAGCCTGAACACAGACCTGGAGCCTGAACACTGACCTGGAGCCTGAACACTGACCTGGAGCCTGAACACAGACCTGGAGCCTGAACACTGACCTGGAGCCTGAACACTGACCTGGAGCCTGAACACTGACCTGGAGCCTGAACACTGACCTGGAGCCTGAACACTGACCTGAACACTGACCTGGAGCCTGAACACAGACCTGAACACTGACCTGGAGCCTGAACACTGACCTGGAGCCTGAACACAGACCTGGAGCCTGAACACTGACCTGGAGCCTGAACACTGACCTGGAGCCTGAACACTGACCTGGAGCCTGAACACTGACCTAAACACTGACCTGGAGCCTGAACACAGACCTGAACACTGACCTGGAGCCTGAACACTGACCTGGAGCCTGAACACTGACCTGGAGCCTGAAAACAGACCTGGAGCCTGACCACTGACCTGGAGCCTGAACACTGACCTGGAGCCTGAACACTGACCTGGAGCCTGAACACTGACCTGGAGCCTGAACACAGACCTGAACACTGACCTGGAGCCTGAACACTGACCTGGAGCCTGAACACAGACCTGGAGCCTGACCACTGACCTGGAGCCTGAACACAGACCTGAACACTGACCTGGAGCCTGAACACTGACCTGGAGCCTGAACACTGACCTGGAGCCTGAACACTGACCTGGAGCCTGAACACAGACCTGAACACTGACCTGGAGCCTGAACACAGACCTGGAGCCTGAACACTGACCTGGAGCCTGAACACTGACCTGGAGCCTGAACACTGACCTGGAGCCTGAACACTGACCTGAACACTGACCTGGAGCCTGAACACAGACCTGGAGCCTGAACACTGACCTGGAGCCTGAACACTGACCTGGAGCCTGAACACTGACCTGGAGCCTGAACACAGACCTGAACACTGACCTGGAGCCTGAACACTGACCTGGAGCCTGAACACAGACCTGGAGCCTGAACACTGACCTGGAGCCTGAACACTGACCTGGAGCCTGAACACAGACCTGGAGCCTGAACACTGACCTGGAGCCTGAACACTGACCTGAACACTGACCTGGAGCCTGAACACAGACCTGGAGCCTGAACACTGACCTGGAGCCTGAACACTGACCTGGAGCCTGAACACTGACCTGGAGCCTGAACACTGACCTGGAGCCTGAACACTGACCTGAACACTGACCTGGAGCCTGAACACAGACCTGAACACTGACCTGGAGCCTGAACACTGACCTGGAGCCTGAACACAGACCTGGAGCCTGAACACTGACCTGGAGCCTGAACACTGACCTGGAGCCTGAACACTGACCTAAACACTGACCTGGAGCCTGAACACAGACCTGAACACTGACCTGGAGCCTGAACACTGACCTGGAGCCTGAAAACAGACCTGGAGCCTGACCACTGACCTGGAGCCTGAACACTGACCTGGAGCCTGAACACTGACCTGGAGCCTGAACACTGACCTGGAGCCTGAACACAGACCTGAACACTGACCTGGAGCCTGAACACTGACCTGGAGCCTGAACACAGACCTGGAGCCTGACCACTGACCTGGAGCCTGAACACAGACCTGAACACTGACCTGGAGCCTGAACACTGACCTGGAGCCTGAACACTGACCTGGAGCCTGAACACTGACCTGGAGCCTGAACACAGACCTGAACACTGACCTGGAGCCTGAACACTGACCTGGAGCCTGAACACAGACCTGGAGCCTGACCACTGACCTGGAGCCTGAACACTGACCTGGAGCCTGAACACAGACCTGGAGCCTGAACACTGACCTGAACACTGACCTGGAGCCTGAACACTGACCTGGAGCCTGAACACTGACCTGGAGCCTGAACACTGACCTGGAGCCTGAACACTGACCTGGAGCCTGAACACTGACCTGAACACTGACCTGGAGCCTGAACACTGACCTGGAGCCTGAACACTGACCTGGAGTCTGAAAACAGACCTGGAGCCTGACCACTGACCTGGAGCCTGAACACAGACCTGAACACTGACCTGGAGCCTGAACACTGACCTGGAGCCTGAACACTGACCTGGAGCCTGAAAACAGACCTGGAGCCTGAACACTGACCTGGAGCCTGAACACTGACCTGGAGCCTGAACACTGACCTGGACCCTGAACACTGACCTGGAGCCTGAACACAGACCTGGAGCCTGAACACTGACCTGGAGCCTGAACACTGACCTGGAGCCTGAACACTGACCTAAACACTGACCTGGAGCCTGAACACAGACCTGAACACTGACCTGGAGCCTGAACACTGACCTGGAGCCTGAAAACAGACCTGGAGCCTGACCACTGACCTGGAGCCTGAACACTGACCTGGAGCCTGAACACTGACCTGGAGCCTGAACACTGACCTGGAGCCTGAACACTGACCTGGAGCCTGAACACTGACCTGGAGCCTGAACACTGACCTGGAGCCTGAACACAGACCTGAACACTGACCTGGAGCCTGAACACTGACCTGGAGCCTGAACACAGACCTGGAGCCTGACCACTGACCTGGAGCCTGAACACTGACCTGGAGCCTGAACACAGACCTGGAGCCTGAACACTGACCTGAACACTGACCTGGAGCCTGAACACTGACCTGAACACTGACCTGGAGCCTGAACACTGACCTGGAGCCTGAACACTGACCTGGAGCCTGAACACTGACCTGGAGCCTGAACACTGACCTGAACACTGACCTGGAGCCTGAACACTGACCTGATCACTGACCTGGAGCCTGAACACTGACCTGGAGCCTGAACACTGACCTGGAGCCTGAACACTGACCTGAACACTGACCTGGAGCCTGAACACTGACCTGGAGCCTGAACACAGACCTGAACACTGACCTGGAGCCTGAACACTGACCTGGAGCCTGAACACAGACCTGGAGCCTGAACACTGACCTGAACACTGACCTGGAGCCTGAACACTGACCTGAACACTGACCTGGAGCCTGAACACTGACCTGGAGCCTGAACACTGACCTGGAGCCTGAACACTGACCTGGAGCCTGACCACTGACCTGGAGCCTGACCACTGACCTGGAGCCTGAACACTGACCTGAACACTGACCTGGAGCCTGAACACTGACCTGAACACTGACCTGGAGCCTGAACACTGACCTGAACACTGACCTGGAGCCTGAACACTGACCTGGAGCCTGAACACTGACCTGGAGCCTGAACACAGACCTGAACACTGACCTGGAGCCTGAACACTGACCTGGAGCCTGAACACAGACCTGGAGCCTGAACACTGACCTGGAGCCTGAACACTGACCTGGAGCCTGAACACTGACCTGGAGCCTGAACACTGACCTGGAGCCTGAACACTGACCTGGAGCCTGAACACTGACCTGGAGCCTGAACACTGACCTGGAGCCTGAACACAGACCTGGAGCCTGAACACTGACCTGGAGCCTGAACACAGACCTGAACACTGACCTGGAGCCTGAACACTGACCTGGAGCCTGAACACAGACCTGGAGCCTGAACACTGACCTGGAGCCTGAACACTGACCTGGAGCCTGAACACAGACCTGGAGCCTGAACACTGACCTGGAGCCTGAACACTGACCTGAACACTGACCTGGAGCCTGAACACAGACCTGGAGCCTGAACACTGACCTGGAGCCTGAACACTGACCTGGAGCCTGAACACTGACCTGGAGCCTGAACACTGACCTGGAGCCTGAACACTGACCTGAACACTGACCTGGAGCCTGAACACAGACCTGAACACTGACCTGGAGCCTGAACACTGACCTGGAGCCTGAACACAGACCTGGAGCCTGAACACTGACCTGGAGCCTGAACACTGACCTGGAGCCTGAACACTGACCTAAACACTGACCTGGAGCCTGAACACAGACCTGAACACTGACCTGGAGCCTGAACACTGACCTGGAGCCTGAAAACAGACCTGGAGCCTGACCACTGACCTGGAGCCTGAACACTGACCTGGAGCCTGAACACTGACCTGGAGCCTGAACACTGACCTGGAGCCTGAACACAGACCTGAACACTGACCTGGAGCCTGAACACTGACCTGGAGCCTGAACACAGACCTGGAGCCTGACCACTGACCTGGAGCCTGAACACAGACCTGAACACTGACCTGGAGCCTGAACACTGACCTGGAGCCTGAACACTGACCTGGAGCCTGAACACTGACCTGGAGCCTGAACACAGACCTGAACACTGACCTGGAGCCTGAACACTGACCTGGAGCCTGAACACAGACCTGGAGCCTGACCACTGACCTGGAGCCTGAACACTGACCTGGAGCCTGAACACAGACCTGGAGCCTGAACACTGACCTGAACACTGACCTGGAGCCTGAACACTGACCTGGAGCCTGAACACTGACCTGGAGCCTGAACACTGACCTGGAGCCTGAACACTGACCTGGAGCCTGAACACTGACCTGAACACTGACCTGGAGCCTGAACACTGACCTGGAGCCTGAACACTGACCTGGAGTCTGAAAACAGACCTGGAGCCTGACCACTGACCTGGAGCCTGAACACAGACCTGAACACTGACCTGGAGCCTGAACACTGACCTGGAGCCTGAACACTGACCTGGAGCCTGAAAACAGACCTGGAGCCTGAACACTGACCTGGAGCCTGAACACTGACCTGGAGCCTGAACACTGACCTGGACCCTGAACACTGACCTGGAGCCTGAACACAGACCTGGAGCCTGAACACTGACCTGGAGCCTGAACACTGACCTGGAGCCTGAACACTGACCTAAACACTGACCTGGAGCCTGAACACAGACCTGAACACTGACCTGGAGCCTGAACACTGACCTGGAGCCTGAAAACAGACCTGGAGCCTGACCACTGACCTGGAGCCTGAACACTGACCTGGAGCCTGAACACTGACCTGGAGCCTGAACACTGACCTGGAGCCTGAACACTGACCTGGAGCCTGAACACTGACCTGGAGCCTGAACACAGACCTGAACACTGACCTGGAGCCTGAACACTGACCTGGAGCCTGAACACAGACCTGGAGCCTGACCACTGACCTGGAGCCTGAACACTGACCTGGAGCCTGAACACAGACCTGGAGCCTGAACACTGACCTGAACACTGACCTGGAGCCTGAACACTGACCTGAACACTGACCTGGAGCCTGAACACTGACCTGGAGCCTGAACACTGACCTGGAGCCTGAACACTGACCTGGAGCCTGAACACTGACCTGAACACTGACCTGGAGCCTGAACACTGACCTGATCACTGACCTGGAGCCTGAACACTGACCTGGAGCCTGAACACTGACCTGGAGCCTGAACACTGACCTGAACACTGACCTGGAGCCTGAACACTGACCTGGAGCCTGAACACAGACCTGAACACTGACCTGGAGCCTGAACACTGACCTGGAGCCTGAACACAGACCTGGAGCCTGAACACTGACCTGAACACTGACCTGGAGCCTGAACACTGACCTGAACACTGACCTGGAGCCTGAACACTGACCTGGAGCCTGAACACTGACCTGGAGCCTGAACACTGACCTGGAGCCTGACCACTGACCTGGAGCCTGACCACTGACCTGGAGCCTGAACACTGACCTGAACACTGACCTGGAGCCTGAACACTGACCTGAACACTGACCTGGAGCCTGAACACTGACCTGAACACTGACCTGGAGCCTGAACACTGACCTGGAGCCTGAACACTGACCTGGAGCCTGAACACAGACCTGAACACTGACCTGGAGCCTGAACACTGACCTGGAGCCTGAACACAGACCTGGAGCCTGAACACTGACCTGGAGCCTGAACACTGACCTGGAGCCTGAACACTGACCTGGAGCCTGAACACTGACCTGGAGCCTGAACACTGACCTGGAGCCTGAACACTGACCTGGAGCCTGAACACTGACCTGGAGCCTGAACACAGACCTGGAGCCTGAACACTGACCTGGAGCCTGAAAACAGACCTGGAGCCTGACCACTGACCTGGAGCCTGAACACTGACCTGGAGCCTGAACACTGACCTGGAACCTGAACACTGACCTGGAGCCTGAACACTGACCTGGAGCCTGAACACTGACCTGGAGCCTGAACACAGACCTGAACACTGACCTGGAGCCTGAACACTGACCTGGAGCCTGAACACAGACCTGGAGCCTGACCACTGACCTGGAGCCTGAACACAGACCTAAACACTGACCTGGAGCCTGAACACTGACCTGGAGCCTGAACACTGACCTGGAGCCTGAACACTGACCTGGAGCCTGAACACTGACCTGGAGCCTGAACACAGACCTGGAGCCTGACCACTGACCTGGAGCCTGAACACTGACCTGGAGCCTGAACACAGACCTGGAGCCTGAACACTGACCTGAACACTGACCTGGAGCCTGAACACTGACCTGAACACTGACCTGGAGCCTGAACACTGACCTGGAGCCTGAACACTGACCTGGAGCCTGAACACTGACCTGGAGCCTGAACACTGACCTGAACACCGACCTGGAGCCTGAACACAGACCTGAACACTGACCTGGAGCCTGAACACTGACCTGGAGCCTGAAAACAGACCTGGAGCCTGACCACTGACCTGGAGCCTGAACACTGACCTGGAGCCTGAACACTGACCTGGAGCCTGAACACTGACCTGGAGCCTGAACACTGACCTGGACCCTGAACACTGACCTGGAGCCTGAACACAGACCTGGAGCCTGAACACTGACCTGGAGCCTGAACACTGACCTGGAGCCTGAACACTGACCTGGAGCCTGAACACTGACCTAAACACTGACCTGGAGCCTGAACACAGACCTGAACACTGACCTGGAGCCTGAACACTGACCTGGAGCCTGAACACTGACCTGGAGCCTGAACACTGACCTGGAGCCTGAACACTGACCTGGAGCCTGAACACTGACCTGGAGCCTGAACACTGACCTGGAGCCTGAACACTGACCTGGAGCCTGAACACAGACCTGAACACTGACCTGGAGCCTGAACACTGACCTGGAGCCTGAACACAGACCTGAACACTGACCTGGAGCCTGAACACTGACCTGGAGCCTGAACACAGACCTGGAGCCTGACCACTGACCTGGAGCCTGAACACTGACCTGGAGCCTGAACACAGACCTGGAGCCTGAACACTGACCTGAACACTGACCTGGAGCCTGAACACTGACCTGAACACTGACCTGGAGCCTGAACACTGACCTGGAGCCTGAACACTGACCTGGAGCCTGAACACTGACCTGAACACTGACCTGGAGCCTGAACACTGACCTGAACACTGACCTGGAGCCTGAACACTGACCTGGAGCCTGAACACTGACCTGGAGCCTGAACACTGACCTGAACACTGACCTGGAGCCTGAACACTGACCTGGAGCCTGAACACAGACCTGAACACTGACCTGGAGCCTGAACACTGACCTGGAGCCTGAACACAGACCTGGAGCCTGAACACTGACCTGAACACTGACCTGGAGCCTGAACACTGACCTGAACACTGACCTGGAGCCTGAACACTGACCTGGAGCCTGAACACTGACCTGGAGCCTGAACACTGACCTGGAGCCTGACCACTGACCTGGAGCCTGACCACTGACCTGGAGCCTGAACACTGACCTGAACACTGACCTGGAGCCTGAACACTGACCTGAACACTGACCTGGAGCCTGAACACTGACCTGAACACTGACCTGGAGCCTGAACACTGACCTGGAGCCTGAACACAGACCTGAACACTGACCTGGAGCCTGAACACTGACCTGGAGCCTGAACACAGACCTGGAGCCTGACCACTGACCTGGAGCCTGAACACTGACCTGGAGCCTGAACACAGACCTGGAGCCTGAACACTGACCTGAACACTGACCTGGAGCCTGAACACTGACCTGAACACTGACCTGGAGCCTGAACACTGACCTGGAGCCTGAACACAGACCTGAACACTGACCTGGAGCCTGAACACTGACCTGGAGCCTGAACACAGACCTGGAGCCTGACCACTGACCTGGAGCCTGAACACTGACCTGGAGCCTGAACACAGACCTGGAGCCTGAACACTGACCTGGAGCCTGAACACTGACCTGGAGCCTGAACACAGACCTGAACACTGACCTGGAGCCTGAACACTGACCTGGAGCCTGAACACAGACCTGGAGCCTGACCACTGACCTGGAGCCTGAACACTGACCTGGAGCCTGAACACAGACCTGGAGCCTGAACACTGACCTGGAGCCTGAACACTGACCTGAACACTGACCTGGAGCCTGAACACTGACCTGGAGCCTGAACACTGACCTGGAGCCTGAACACTGACCTGGAGCCTGACCACTGACCTGGAGCCTGAACACTGACCTGGAGCCTGAACACTGACCTGGAGCCTGAACACTGACCTGAACACTGACCTGGAGCCTGAACACTGACCTGAACACTGACCTGGAGCCTGAACACTGACCTGAACACTGACCTGGAGCCTGACCACTGACCTGGAGCCTGAACACTGACCTGGAGCCTGACCACTGACCTGGAGCCTGACCACTGACCTGGAGCCTGAACACTGACCTGGAGCCTGAACACTGACCTGGAGCCTGACCACTGACCTGGAGCCTGAACACTGACCTGGAGCCTGAACACTGACCTGGAGCCTGACCACTGACCTGGAGCCTGACCACTGACCTGGAGCCTGAACACTGACCTGGAGCCTGAACACTGACCTGGAGCCTGAACAATGACCTGAAGCCTGAACACTGACCTGGAGCCTGAACACTGACCTGGAGCCTGAACACAGACCTGGAGCCTGAACACTGACCTGGAGCCTGAACACTGACCTGGAGCCTGAACACTGACCTGGAGCCTGAACACTGACCTGGAGCCTGACCACTGACCTGGAGCCTGAACACAGACCTGGAGCCTGAACACTGACCTGGAGCCTGAACACTGACCTGGAGCCTGAACACTGACCTGGAGCCTGAACACCACCGTTAGGAGAGCCCAGCAGAGACTGTTCTTCCTGAGGACCCTGAGACACAACAGGTTAGGGTTAGGAGACTGCTGATCAGCTTGAACACTGACCTGGAGCCTGAACACAGACCTGAACACTGACCTGGAGCCTGAACACTGACCTGGAGCCTGAACACTGACCTGGAGCCTGAACACAGACCTGAACACTGACCTGGAGCCTGAACACTGACCTGGAGCCTGAACACAGACCTGGAGCCTGACCACTGACCTGGAGCCTGAACACTGACCTGGAGCCTGAACACAGACCTGGAGCCTGACCACTGACCTGGAGCCTGAACACTGACCTGGAGCCTGAACACAGACCTGGAGCCTGAACACAGACCTGGAGCCTGAACACTGACCTGGAGCCTGAACACTGACCTGAACACTGACCTGGAGCCTGAACACTGACCTGGAGCCTGAACACTGACCTGGAGCCTGAACACTGACCTGGAGCCTGACCACTGACCTGGAGCCTGAACACTGACCTGGAGCCTGAACACTGACCTGGAGCCTGAACACTGACCTGAACACTGACCTGGAGCCTGAACACTGACCTGAACACTGACCTGGAGCCTGAACACTGACCTGAACACTGACCTGGAGCCTGACCACTGACCTGGAGCCTGAACACTGACCTGGAGCCTGACCACTGACCTGGAGCCTGACCACTGACCTGGAGCCTGAACACTGACCTGGAGCCTGAACACTGACCTGGAGCCTGACCACTGACCTGGAGCCTGAACACTGACCTGGAGCCTGAACACTGACCTGGAGCCTGACCACTGACCTGGAGCCTGACCACTGACCTGGAGCCTGAACACTGACCTGGAGCCTGAACACTGACCTGGAGCCTGAACAATGACCTGAAGCCTGAACACTGACCTGGAGCCTGAACACTGACCTGGAGCCTGAACACAGACCTGGAGCCTGAACACTGACCTGGAGCCTGAACACTGACCTGGAGCCTGAACACTGACCTGGAGCCTGAACACTGACCTGGAGCCTGAACACTGACCTGGAGCCTGACCACTGACCTGGAGCCTGAACACAGACCTGGAGCCTGAACACTGACCTGGAGCCTGAACACTGACCTGGAGCCTGAACACTGACCTGGAGCCTGAACACCACCGTTAGGAGAGCCCAGCAGAGACTGTTCTTCCTGAGGACCCTGAGACACAACAGGTTAGGGTTAGGAGACTGCTGATCAGCTTCTCCCGCTGCACAAGTGTGGTATTCCCGCTGCACTGCTGCGAACAAAAAAGACCTGCAGCGGGTTGTATAGACGGCTGAAGGGATTGTCGGCTCCCCCCTTCCAAACCTGTGTGACATCCAAAAACAAAACCCCTCACACCCCGGAAACCCCTTTATCACCTCAGGCAGACTGAGAACCCCAGGAACAGTTTCTTCCCCAGAGAAGAAGTCATAGCAACCTTCAACAATGCCATTAAAATTTAGTTTACCTATACACATGTACACAGACACACACACACACAGACACACACACACACACACACACACGCATACGACACACATAACATACACGCAGATAAAGCTGTAACACCTGGGCTTAATGCAATAATGGACTATGTGAAATGGCTTTTTGTGTTTTATTTGTTGTATATTTTTAGAGTATTTATTTATATTAAGGGTTAAATGTATTTTAATGTGAAATGCTAAATAATTTTATTTTCTATTTTAATGCTGCAGATCGGATTGCTCCAATAAAATTTTGTTGTATAAACATATGCAATAACAATAAAGATCTAATCTAATCTAATAAGATCTTAAACATTAGTTAATACACTAGTTAACATGAACATTCCCAGACAGCAACAGATCCGGCCCACATCTGGTACACGTGGATTTCACCTGGGCCGACACTGTTGCTGTCTGGGTTCCCGTCCTACTTTAAGAGTCTTTAATCACACTTAATGTCTGAATGTCATTGCATTAGATAATCAAGTCAACGTCGTTTATTGTAAAGAAAAATGCAAAAACACACTTTGCAAACAAAACGTTTAACAGAAAAGGTTTGAGTTGGGGTTTAAAAGACACGTAATATTCAGTAATATTATTGATTATCAGATAAGAATAAAACTTGAGCTGAAATTGAATTTGATTCCTAATTGATTAATTTTACAACATTACTACAGCTTTGAAACATCCTGTATTGTATAAAGATGAAGATGGAGGCATTTGATCTAATGCATGATGTTGACTTCAGTGAAGTGACTCGTTTGCATCCCACTTCTGATGATTGATGCACTTTCTCTGGATGATACAGAGGAAGGGTGACTGTGAAAGTTCAGGTCCAGAATAGTTTTCCTGGGTGAATCCGTCACGGCTTCATATGGATCGGCATCTGCAGGTGTGCGTCATTCTGTTGCCATGGCAATGTCTTCAGAAGTGCTGCTAATGAGAACTCGTTAAACACGAGCCTACAGACAGAACGGGTCATACGGGAGGATTCTGGCAGAGGAACCAGTTACTAACCATCATGTGCTTCTGTGAAGGTTGATTAAACGGGATAAAACAGGTGATGATGCTCCGTATTCAGATTTTGAATGTAGAGAAACATCGATGTGTGTCACAGTCAAGATAACCTGCAATAATGTTCTTCCTCTGTGTTTCTGTCTTGTTTTCCAGCAAAAAAAAAATCTTAAATCAAGAAATTTTTACTGAAGAAGCAGAATGACAGAAAGCACAAATGCATCAAATGAAGTGAGTTTGTGCTTAAAACAAGAACAAATATCTGCCAATGGAGTCAGAAAAATAATATTGTTTCCCTTTGAATTAAAAGAATAGCTCACCCAAAAATGAAATTTATGTCATTAATTACTCACCCTCATGTCGTTCCAACCCCATAAGACTTTCGTTCATCTTTGGAACACAAATTAAGATCTTTTTGATGAAATCTGAGAGCTTTCTGTTCCTCCATCGACAGCTACGCAACTACGACTTTGATGCTTTAAAAAGTTCATAAAGACATTGTAAAACGTCTCTGTTACGTATGTAACCCTCGTTCCCTGAAGGAGGTCACGTTCGCCGTTTTGTCGACGTGCCGACGTAATTGGGATCCCAAAGGAACACGACACGGTTGCTGCCACATCCAGTGCCCTACGCAAGACTCTCAGACCCCCAACTGACTGGGGAAGGCCTGCGTAGAGGGAGTTCAAACTGCTGTTCCGTATAACTCACACACTGGAACTCTTGGATATCACTGGGAAAGCGTGCATGTCCAGAGGAGAGGAGCCCGAAGGGAGGCAACATGTGGAGAATACATATATGGACTGGCCGGTTTGGGGCATTGCAACATATGGAGTGTCACTGGGGTGGCTCCAGCCTGAGAAGGGGAAGACTACACCGGTCAGCGACGGTAGAGTGGACTCTGCCAAGGGAAAGATCCGGGCTCACCACAGGGAGCTGATCATGGAATAATACACAAATGGGTTCACCACAGGGATCACAACATATGGGACCCAGTCTAGCACAGGTTCCACAAGCATACAAGTGCTAGGCCTGGGGTCGGATGCTCCGTCACTTCCGACTGCCGAAGGGTGCGGAGGAACTCTACAGGGTTCGCCTAAGTGGGGAACTCAACTGGAGTAAAAAGCGCACGTATCCGCTCTATGTGGAGGGGAGTGGTGCAGCAAGCCGACACTAGAGCAGGAACTTCGGTGATACTGGCTGGTTGAAGCGAGCACACGGGAAGAAACCCGTGTTCACGCAGTCCAACACCGACTGGACGCAGGCCTCCGTGAGGCGTGCTTACATGTTGATCGAGTCCACAGCTCCATACCAAGAAAAGAGATCCTCTGCCTGAGGGTGAGTTTGCTCTTTTACCAGTTGACCCGAAGCCCTAGGTGGCTGAGGTGACTGAGCACCATGTCCCTATGTTCGCACAACTGCTTTCTCGACTGCGCCAGGATGAGCCAGTCATCGAGGTAGTTGAGGATATGAACACAAGGCTCGCTCATGGGAGCAACGGCCGCCTCCGCGACTTTCGTGAAGACACAGGGCGACAGGGCCAGCCCGAAAGGTAAGACCTTGTACTGATATGCCCATCCCTCAAACGCAAAGCGAGGAAATGGTCTGTGTCCAGGGAGAATCGAGACATGAAAGTACCCGTCCTCCAGGTCAATCACTGCAAACCAATCTTGGGGATGGATGCACTTGAAAATGTGCTTCTGCGTGAGCATCTTGAACGGCAGCCTCTGAAGGGACCAGTTCAGGACACACAGGTCCAAGATTGGCCTTTCTTGGGTACAATAAAGTGCAGGCTGTATAAACCGGTCTTCATATCGGCAGGAGGGACCGGCTCGATCGAGTCCTTCGCCAGTAGTCCTCCACCAGAACTCTAACAACAGTGTACAGCAGTACTCTATGGGGACAGTACTCTATACGTTTGAGCTTCTCAAGAACCAATGAGGTTCATTCTGGTGTTACATAGCACGTTTGAGCTTCAGCAAGAACCAATGAGGTTCATTCTTGTGTTACGCAACATATTTGAGCTTCAGTGAGAACCAGTTAGGTTCATTCTTGTGTTACGCAACATGTTTGAGCTTCGTAAGAACCAATGAGGTTCATTCTGGTGTTACGCAACACGTTTGAGCTTCTTAAGAACCAATGAGGTTCATTCTCGTGTTACGCAACATGTTTGAGCTTCTTAAGAACCAATGAGGTTCATTCTTGTGTTACGCAACATGTTTGAGCTTCTTAAGAACCAATGAGGTTCATTCTCGTGTTACACAGCACGTTTGAGCTTCTTAAGAACCAATGAGGTTCATTCTCGTGTTACACAGCACGTTTGAGCTTCTTAAGAACCAATGAGGTTCATTCTCGTGTTACGCAACACATTTGAGCTTCTTAAGAACCAATGAGGTTCATTCTCGTGTTACGCAACACATTTGAGCTTCTTAAGAACCAATGAGGTTCATTCTCGTGTTACACAGCACGTTTGAGCTTCTTAAGAACCAATGAGGTTCATTCTCGTGTTACGCAACACATTTGAGCTTCTTAAGAACCAATGAGGTTCATTCTTGTGTTACGCAACATGTTTGAGCTTCTTAAGAACCAATGAGGTTCATTCTTGTGTTACGCAACATGTTTGAGCTTCGTAAGAACCAATGAGGTTCATTCTTGTGTTACGCAACATGTTTGAGCTTCTTAAGAACCAATGAGTTTCATTCTTGTGTTACGCAACATGTTTGAGCTTCTTAAGAACCAATGAGGTTCATTCTCGTGTTACACAGCACGTTTGAGCTTCTTAAGAACCAATGAGGTTCATTCTTGTGTTACGCAACATGTTTGAGCTTCTTAAGAACCAATGAAGTTCATTCTTGTGTTACGCAACATGTTTGAGCTTCTTAAGAACCAATGAGGTTCATTCTTGTGTTACGCAACACGTTTGAGCTTCTTAAGAACCAATGAGTTTCATTCTTGTGTTACGCAACATGTTTGAGCTTCTTAAGAACCAATGAGGTTCATTCTCGTGTTACGCAACACATTTGAGCTTCTTAAGAACCAATGAGGTTCATTCTCGTGTTACGCAACACATTTGAGCTTCTTAAGAACCAATGAGTTTCATTCTTGTGTTACGCAACATGTTTGAGCTTTGTAAGAACCAATGAGGTTCATTCTTGTGTTACGCAGCACGTTTGAGCTTCTTAAGAACCAATGAGGTTCATTCTTGTGTTACGCAACATGTTTGAGCTTTGTAAGAACCAATGAGGTTCATTCTTGTGTTACGCAACATGTTTGAGCTTCTTAAGAACCAATGAGGTAAATTCTCGTGTTACACAGCACGTTTGAGCTTCTTAAGAACCAATGAGGTTCATTCTTGTGTTACGCAACACATTTGAGCTTCTTAAGAACCAATGAGGTTCATTCTTGTGTTACGCAACATGTTTGAGCTTCGTAAGAACCAATGAGGTTCATTCTTGTGTTACGCAACATGTTTGTGCTTCTTAAGAACCAATGAGGTTCATTCTTGTGTTACGCAACATGTTTGAGCTTCTTAAGAACCAATGAGGTAAATTCTCGTGTTACGCAGCACGTTTGAGCTTCTTAAGAACTGTAGCGTCTGGACCAATCAGACACACACAAATTATTAATTTATTTAATGAATAATCCAGCAAACTCACTCTCCCAAATAAGGCCTGTGAAACGTTCCCCAAATGAAGCTAACACACTGGCAGGACGCAGTGTCCTGTTACAGGACACACACTGAGACTGAGTTTAAGATCGAAAAGAATGTCCTGAGAGCTGTGACTCTCACTTAAATTCTTGCAGAGGAAGAGAAATAAAAACCCTGTTAATCCTATATATATTCTATATATAACCACTTGATAAATGTGTAAACATGTATCTAATTTTCCCATCTCATGATTTTCCCTTTTATGTGGCGTTTGTATTCTTGTAAACTCAATTGGGTTAATGTTTCAGACTTTGCATATTATGGTTAACCAACATTATATGTGCGGCATGTTTGGTCTCTAAAAAATCCAATCTTCGTCTCCGATTTGTTAATTTACATTACATGTTGCTAACTTTGTGATGCATTAGTATTATAAGAATCTTAAAGATTATTTTCTTAAACACCCAATGAAAGTACATATTCAAATGCCCTGCTAGAACACAAAGGGTCGTAAAATTTCCCTCCAAAGGGAAATCTTCTCATTGGCTCTTGCACCTCCAGAGGTTGTGCCATCTTCACGCTTTAAAGTCACTGATCAGCTTTTAGCTCTCTCTTAGTCCCTTTCTGAAATGCTGACGTGAAGATGATGCTGAACTAGAAGCCTCTAAGGACCCACCAAGCTTGTGCCAGGCTGCGGCCTTGTCTTTCCATTCACCAAAGATACTCTGACTACCACTGGTTCTCTCTCATCAAGACCACATCAGCAAAGATCAACTGGAGCCTCAACAAATTGCATCAGGACAGTTTAATTCAAATGGGCGAGACATGCAAGTATCAAACTTAGTCTCATTATTTGATACATTAAGTATCCTTACCCCTTTAAAGAAGGGTGTTTTAGAACTAAACTGATGGTTTGCTCAAGGCTGTTGATCTGCTGAATTTCAAACAATGCTATAACTTCTTGCTTTCCTGTATTCTGCTTCAGCTCTTTTTCACTTGGTAAACTGTATGCATGTATGTCTGTGTATGTTAGAGTAGTTTAAGTGTTTAGACTAGTTAATAAAATCTTGTTCATGTCACACGTAAAGTTCTCCTTGTCTCAAACTCATAACTGGAGTCACTAATCATTTAGATTTTTGTTACTGCTCTTAGTAGTACTGTAAATTAAGAAAGACATTTCCCATGCCCCGGAAATGTACATTTCTTAGAGTTAATAAACAATTAATCCTGAGTGTTCATGGGACAAACAGGCTAATTGATTGTATTATTAATTTACGACAGTAAGTTAATTATATTAACTGATCCAAATATTCATAATCAATTATAACCAGTTATTATTGATTATTAATATTTAATATAGAGCTAATGTGCTACAGAACCAATGAGGTTCATTCTTGTGTTACGCAACACGTTTGAGCTTCTTAAGAACCAATGAGGTTCATTCTTGTGTTACACAGCACGTTTGAGCTTCTTAAGAACCAATGAGGTTCATTCTCGTGTTACACAGCACGTTTGAGCTTCTTAAGAACCAATGAGGTTCATTCTGGTGTTACACAGCACGTTTGAGCTTCTTAAGAACCAATGAGGTTCATTCTCGTGTTACACAGCACGTTTGAGCTTCTTAAGAACCAATGAGGTTCATTCTTGTGTTACGCAGCACGTTTGAGCTTCTTAAGAACCAATGAGGTTCATTCTGGTGTTACACAGCACGTTTGAGCTTCTTAAGAACCAATGAGGTTCATTCTGGTGTTACACAGCACGTTTGAGCTTCTTAAGAACCAATGAGGTTCATTCTTGTGTTACGCAGCACGTTTGAGCTTCTTAAGAACCAATGAGGTTCATTCTTGTGTTACGCAGCACGTTTGAGCTTCTTAAGAACCAATGAGGTTCATTCTGGTGTTACACAGCACGTTTGAGCTTCTTAAGAACCAATGAGGTTCATTCTCGTGTTACACAGCACGTTTGAGCTTCTTAAGAACCAATGAGGTTCATTCTTGTGTTACGCAGCACGTTTGAGCTTCTTAAGAACCAATGAGGTTCATTCTGGTGTTACACAGCACGTTTGAGCTTCTTAAGAACCAATGAGGTTCATTCTGGTGTTACACAGCACGTTTGAGCTTCTTAAGAACCAATGAGGTTCATTCTCGTGTTACACAGCACGTTTGAGCTTCTTAAGAACCAATGAGGTTCATTCTGGTGTTACACAGCACGTTTGAGCTTCTTAAGAACCAATGAGGTTCATTCTCGTGTTACACAGCACGTTTGAGCTTCTTAAGAACCAATGAGGTTCATTCTGGTGTTACGCAGCACGTTTGAGCTTCTTAAGAACCAATGAGGTTCATTCTCGTGTTACACAGCACGTTTGAGCTTCTTAAGAACCAATGAGGTTCATTCTTGTGTTACGCAACATGTTTGAGCTTCGTAAGAACCAATGAGGTTCATTCTTGTGTTACGCAACATGTTTGAGCTTCTTAAGAACCAATGAGGTTCATTCTTGTGTTACGCAACATGTTTGAGCTTCTTAAGAACCAATGAGGTTCATTCTTGTGTTACGCAACATGTTTGAGCTTCTTAAGAACCAATGAGGTTCATTCTTGTGTTACACAGCACGTTTGAGCTTCTTAAGAACCAATGAGGTTCATTCTCGTGTTACACAGCACGTTTGAGCTTCTTAAGAACCAATGAGGTTCATTCTCGTGTTACGCAGCACGTTTGAGCTTCTTAAGAACCAATGAGGTTCATTCTCGTGTTACGCAGTGGGTGAGTAATTAATGACATAATTTTCATTTTTGTGTGAACTAACCCTTTAAGTTGATTTTTCTGAATCCATTGGCAGATATTTGTTCTTGTTTTAAGCACTCATTTTTCATTAATTAAGACTTAATATCTTCAGTCATTTTGCTTCTCCAGTAAATGTATCTTGATTTGAGAATGTTTAGATATTTGTGCTGGAAAACAAGACAGAAACACTGAGGAAGAACATGATGTTTTGTGTGTTTCTTCATCAGTCTGTCTGAGACTAAGTAAAAGTCATCAAAGACCAAATGTCTGATCTATATGAGTTTTGAGTCGGGCTTTGAGTCTCATATTTGGTGTAAAGCTCAGCTCATGTCTGAAGCTCCGCGGGCTTGTGGCGAGTCGTGACATTTACGACGGTTGCATTGCATAAATTAACTTTCTGTGTGACGAACTGGACACACACGTCAGGTCTCGCTGTTCTCTTTGCAGAGATGATCTCCACTGACGGCTCGTTCCCAGGAACAGCAGGAACAGAGAACGATGTGGACAGGAGAGCTCTCGAAGGTCACCCGCTGTCACACACACCTGCTGTCACACACACCTGTTTACTCCACATTAGCATGACACACACACGGCTAACGGGAACACCAGTCCGCCCTACAGGCTTCATTATTTGCATTAACCTTTAGTTTTAAATTTGGGAATGTCATGTTATTTTGTGTCCAGCCCTGCAGGAATGCATCATTACTAAACCAGCAGCGGCAGGGATTTACCTAGAGATGAAACACTACAAGTCTTGCTTGCTTCATTATCAGTTCATATTCACAGCCCTTTTTCTGATTAAATAGTGCAATAACACGTTTGAAATGGTGATACACTGCAAAAAATGCTTTTCTTACTTAGTATTTTTGTTTTGTTTCCAGTCCAAATATCTAAAAATTCTTAAATCAAGAAGCATTTACTAGAGAAGTAAAATGACATAAGAAATTCTATTTTGTTTTAAGATAAAAAGAAAGTGATTTAAGTAATTTTTGCTTAAAACAAGCAAAATTATCTGCCAATGGGGTAAGAAAAATAATCTAAATTCAAATGGAAACCAAGATTATTTTTCTTACCCCATTGGCAGATAATTTTGCTTGTTTTAAGCAAAAATTACTTAAATCACTTTCTTTTTATCTTAAAACAAAATAGAATTTCTTATGTCATTTTACTTCTCTAGTAAATGCTTCTTGATTTAAGAATTTTTAGATATTTGGACTGGAAACAAAACAAAAATACTAATTAAGAAAGCATTTTTTGCAGTGTAGATTTGGAACAAATATCAAAAAATTCTTAAATCAAGATACATTTACTGGAGATGCAAAATGACTGAAGATATTAAGACTTTAATGAAAAAATGTGTCAAAACGAAGTGAGTTTGCGCTTAAAACAAGAACAAATATCTGACAATGGGGTCAGAAATTAAGATTATTTTACTCCATACTCCATTGTCAGATATTAGCACAAACTCACTTTGTCTTGACACATTTTTCATTAAAGTCTTAATATCTTCAG
>CM040820.1:102500-152500 GCA_022828995.1 Vimba vimba | reverse complement strand
CCAATGGGGTAAAAAATTTATCTTGTTTCTGTTTGAAAATTTTGAAAATATTGCTTTTTATAAGCAACAACTCTCTTAATTTTGATTTATTTCCCCAGAAAATAAGACATAATATCTTATGGAGTTTTACTCATGTAGTAAATGCATCTTGATTAAGATTTCTTGATATTTCAGCTGTTTGTGTGTCTCTGTTTCTGTCCGCATGTCCAGCGTAAAGAGACGAGAGCAGACGAACACGTCACAGCGCGTTACAGTCACACTGACCGAGTTACTCGCGGATGGAAATTAATATAGACTCATGTAGAGAACCACACCTCAACACACACACACACACACACACACACACACACACACACATTACTTTCATTAGATCATATTAACTGTTTATTACACTTCAAAATGTTTTCCTTGCTTAGTATTTTTTGTCTTGTTTTCTATTTGGAGAAGCAAAATGAGTGAAGTTTTGATTTAATCGAATTTAATCAAATTTAAATAAGTTTGTGCTTAAAAAAAAGAACAGAAAATCATTTTAATTCAAAGTGAAAACAAGTGTATTTTCTGACCCCACTGGCAGATATTTTAAAATCTTCAGTCATTTTGCTTCTCCAGTAAATCTTGATTTAAGAATGTTTAGATATTTGTGCTGGAAAACGAGACAGAAACACTGAGGAAGAGCATGATCATTGCAATGTAGCGCTTCAGACACACACACACACACACACACACACACACACACACACACACACACACACACACACACACAGCCATGTTTATGTGATTTGTGAGGACATTCCATAGGCGTAATGGTTTTTATACTGTACTAACTGTATATTCTATCCCCTTACACTGCCCCTATCCCTAAACCTGCCCATCACAGGAAACATTCTGCATTTTTACATTTAAAAAAAACACTGCTTAGTATGTTTTTAAAGCCATTTGAAAAACGAGGACCCCCAAAATGTCCTCATAAATCACGTATTTTCCCGAGTGTCCTCATTTGCAGGTGTGTTTTCATAAAAATGTCCTCAGTTGTCATGAAAACAAGTGCACACACACACACACACACACACACACACACACGTTATAGATCAAAACACTGGCCAAATGCCGCGTTTATCAGATCACTGTCATAATGAGACAGACCGATTCTTCCGTGTCTTAATTAGATTTTCTCAGCTGTCATGTGGCTGATCATGTGACTGATCATGTGATGCTCGTAAAGGCCATCAGAAGATCTTCCTCCCATTTGATGATGTACATTTTACATGCGGTTTTAGGATTCAGAAAATGCTCTATTTCCAGGTCAGGAATCAAACGTGAGTGCTGTAAATGAGTGTCATAGATCATGTGACTCTCTGATGATGTCATATCCTGCTGGAGAATATGAGCACCACTTTCATCTTCATTAATCACTGTCACCATCTGCATCATTCGCAATCACTGATAAACTGTATTACATTAGAAGACTGCGAAACAGAAGCATTTTCACGGTGGATCTCAGACTCGAACTATAAGCTTGAAATAAATAGAAGCTGAATTGAGTAATAAAATGACAGAATATAATTAAATTAGATGTGTAATACTAATGAATCTTTTGCAGTTCAATATTTAGCATACTAAATGTAACCTTTTGTGGACTAGGTAATAAATGCTAATATTTTATTATATTTTGTTAAAGTAAAATGCATTTAAAATTTCTGACCCCACTAGCAGATACAATGAAAAAATTATTTGATCAGTGTCTAATATTTTTACATTGCTTTAGCAAATCAACATAATTTAAGCAATTTCAACAATTTTATACAAGATTCAACTCGATTTAAGTCATTTTAATATCATTTAAGTTGAAATGACTTGTACAGCCAATTTGATTATATTGTAGCGCAATGATAATTGAAGTGAAATTGCTGTATTATTTTTGCACGGCAGTTCCTAGGCGGGAAGAAAGAAGAGACTAGTAGTGAGCAGGCAACTGCGCTTCTGTTAAAGTTGTTCTGAGTACTTATGTGTAAAAAGTCCAGAAACAAAGCCTTCCTTGGCTGTAACTCTTCAGATGTTATACTGGTGTCAGAAGTGGGATTGTCCGAGCGTGAACTGGAACGTGTCCTGCGTGATCTAAGCAGTTTCGTGGAGGAGATGCGAAGCCGAGAGAGAGAAGCTTTGGCCAGTGCACTAACTACCGGCCGATTCTGCGAGATCCGTGCGAGTTGGAAGTGGGCCAGGATGAGGACGATGCTTCAGTCGGTGAGAGTGAACATGCTGGTTTTGAATTGTTGAGAAAGTGCCATCCTGCCATGACTGGAAGTGTGGATCCATCAATGGAAAATCGGCCTGGAAGGGAGGTGTTGAGTTGAGTCTGGCCCATGTTAAGCTGCACAAGTACGACGGATCTGTGCCACCTGAGCCCTATAAGTACAGCTGGCAGCCTGGCAGGCCGGGTGGAGTAAGGAAGATTCAGATGCTCAGCTGGCATTGGCGCTGGAAGGGTTAGCATTACAAGTGCTACTTGATCTCACACCAGCAGAGCAGAGGAACTATGAGACTCTTACGGGGGTGCTTGAAGAGCGGATTGGGGATTGGCAGACAACAGAGTAAAGACGGGAACAACTGGCTGGTAGACGGAGGAAAGAACGGGAGAATTTGGATCTTTGGCTGGTAGACGGAGGAAAGAAGGGGAGAATTTGGGATCTTTGGCTGGTAGACGGAGGAAAGAAGGGGAGAATTTGGATGCTTTGGCTGGTAGACGGAGGAAAGAACGGGAGAATTTGGATGCTTTGGCTGGTAGACAGAGGAAAGAGGGGGAGAATTTGGGATCTTTAGCTGGTAGACGGAGGAAAGAAGGGGAGAATTTGGATGCTTTGGCTGGTAGACGGAGGAAAGAACGGGAGAATTTGGATGCTTTGGCTGGTAGACAGAGGAAAGAGGGGGAGAATTTGGGATCTTTGGCTGGTAGACGGAGGAAAGAAGGGGAGAATTTGGATGCTTTGGCTGGTAGACGGAGGAAAGAACGGGAGAATTTGGATCTTTGGCTGGTAGACAGAGGAAAGAGGGGGAGAATTTGGGATCTTTAGCTGGTAGACGGAGGAAAGAAGGGGAGAATTTGGATGCTTTGGCTGGTAGACGGAGGAAAGAACGGGAGAATTTGGATACTTTGGCTGGTAGACGGAGGAAAGAAGGGGAGAATTTGGATACTTTGGCTGGTAGACGGAGGAAAGAAGGGGAGAATTTGGATCTTTGGCTGGTAGACGGAGGAAAGAAGGGGAGAATTTGGATCTTTGGCTGGTAGACGGAGGAAAGAAGGGGAGAATTTGGGTTCTTTGGCTGGTAGACGGAGGAAAGAAGGGGAGAATTTGGATCTTTGGCTGGTAGACGGAGGAAAGAAGGGGAGAATTTGGATGCTTTGGCTGGTAGACGGAGGAAAGAACGGGAGAATTTGGATACTTTGGCTGGTAGACGGAGGAAAGAAGGGGAGAATTTGGATACTTTGGCTGGTAGACGGAGGAAAGAAGGGGAGAATTTGGATCTTTGGCTGGTAGACGGAGGAAAGAAGGGGAGAATTTGGATCTTTGGCTGGTAGACGGAGGAAAGAAGGGGAGAATTTGGGTTCTTTGGCTGGTAGACGGAGGAAAGAAGGGGAGAATTTGGATCTTTGACTGGTAGACGGAGGAAAGAAGGGGAGAATTTGGATCTTTGACTGGTAGACGGAGGAAAGAAGGGGAGAATTTGGGTTCTTTGGCTGGTAGACGGAGGAAAGATGGGAGAATTTGGGATCTTTGGCTGGTAGACGGAGGAAAGAAGGGGAGAATTTGGGTGTTTTGGCTGGTAGATGGAGGAAAGAAGGGGAGAATTTGGGATCTTTGGCTTGTAGACGGAGGAAAGAAGGGGAGAATTTGGGTTCTTTGGCTGGTAGACGGAGGAAAGATGGGAGAATTTGGATCTTTGGCTTGTAGACAGAGGAAAGAAGGGGAGAATTTGGGTTCTTTGGCTGGTAGACGGAGGAAAGATGGGAGAATTTGGGATCTTTGGCTGGTAGACGGAGGAAAGAAGGGGAGAATTTGGGTGTTTTGGCTGGTAGACGGAGGAAAGAAAGGGAGAATTTGGGATCTTTGGCTGGTAGATGGAGGAAAGAAGGGAGAATTTGGATCTTTGGCTTGTAGACGGAGGAAAGAAGGGGAGAATTTGGGATCTTTGGCTGGTAGACGGAGGAAAGAACGGGAGAATTTGGATCTTTGGCTGGTAGACGGAGGAAAGAACGGGAGAATTTGGGATCTTTGGCTGGTAGACGGAGGAAAGAACGGGAGAATTTGGATCTTTGGCTGGTAGACGGAGGAAAGAACGGGAGAATTTGGGATCTTTGGCTGGTAGATGGAGGAAAGAAGGGAGAATTTGGATCTTTGGCTTGTAGACGGAGGATAGAAGGGGAGAATTTGGATCTTTGGCTTGTAGACGGAGGAAAGAAGGGGAGAATTTGGATCTTTGGCTGGTAGCCAGAGGAAAGAAGGGGAGAATTTGGTTGCTTTGGCTGGTAGACGGAGGAAAGAAGTGGAGAATTTGGGATCTTTGGCTGGTAGACGGTGGAAAGAACAGGAGAATTTGGATCTTTGGCTGGTAGCCAGAGGAAAGAAGGGGAGAATTTGGTTGCTTTGGCTGGTAGACGGAGGAAAGAACAGGAGAATTTGGATCTTTGGCTGGTAGACGGAGGAAAGAAGGGGAGAATTCGGGATCTTTGGCTGGTAGACGGTGGAAAGAACAGGAGAATTTGGATCTTTGGCTGGTAGACGGAGGAAAGAACGGGAGAATTCGGGATCTTTGGCTGGTAGACGGTGGAAAGAACAGGAGAATTTGGATCTTTGGCTGGTAGCCAGAGGAAAGAAGGGGAGAATTTGGTTGCTTTGGCTGGTAGACGGAGGAAAGAACAGGAGAATTTGGATCTTTGGCTGGTAGACGGAGGAAAGAACGGGAGAATTCGGGATCTTTGGCTGGTAGACGGTGGAAAGAACAGGAGAATTTGGATCTTTGGCTGGTAGCCGGAGGAAAGAACGGGAGAATTCGGGATCTTTGGCTGGTAGACGGTGGAAAGAACAGGAGAATTTGGATCTTTGGCTGGTAGACGGAGGAAAGAAGGGGAGAATTTGGTTGCTTTGGCTGGTAGACGGAGGAAAGAACAGGAGAATTTGGATCTTTGGCTGGTAGACGGAGGAAAGAACGGGAGAATTCGGGATCTTTGGCTGGTAGACGGTGGAAAGAACAGGAGAATTTGGATCTTTGGCTGGTAGCCGGAGGAAAGAACGGGAGAATTCGGGATCTTTGGCTGGTAGACGGTGGAAAGAACAGGAGAATTTGGATCTTTGGCTGGTAGCCAGAGGAAAGAAGGGGAGAATTTGGTTGCTTTGGCTGGTAGACGGAGGAAAGAACAGGAGAATTTGGATCTTTGGCTGGTAGACGGAGGAAAGAAGGGGAGAATTTGGTTGCTTTGGCTGGTAGACGGAGGAAAGAACAGGAGAATTTGGATCTTTGGCTGGTAGACGGAGGAAAGAACGGGAGAATTCGGGATCTTTGGCTGGTAGACGGTGGAAAGAACAGGAGAATTTGGATCTTTGGCTGGTAGCCAGAGGAAAGAAGGGGAGAATTTGGTTGCTTTGGCTGGTAGACGGAGGAAAGAACAGGAGAATTTGGATCTTTGGCTGGTAGACGGAGGAAAGAAGGGGAGAATTTGGGTTCTTTGGCTGGTAGATGGAGGAAAGAACAGGAGAATTTGGATCTTTGGCTGGTAGACGGAGGAAAAAAGGGGAGAATTTGGGTGCTTTGGCTGGTAGACGGAGGAAAGAACAGGAGAATTTGGATCTTTGGCTGGTAGACGGAGGAAAGAAGGGGAGAATTTGGGTTCTTTGGCTGGTAGATGGAGGAAAGAACGGGAGAATTTGGTTCTTTGGCTGGTAGACGGAGGAAAGAAGGGGAGAATTTGGGTGCTTTGGCTGGTAGACAAAGGAAAGAAGGGGAGAATTTGGATCTTTGGCTGGTAGACAGAGGAAAGAAGGGGAGAATTTGGGTGCTTTGGCTGGTAGATGGAGGTAAGAACGGGAGAATCTGGATCTTTGGCTGGTAGACGAAGGAAAGAAGGGGAGAATTTGGGATCTTTGGCTGGTAGATGGAGGAAAGAACGGGACAATTTGGGTGCTTTGGCTGGTAGACAGAGGAAAGAAGGGGAGAATTTGGATCTTTGGCTGGTAGACAGAGGAAAGAGGGGGAGAATTTGGGATCTTTAGCTGGTAGATGGAGGAAAGAAGGGGAGAATTTGGATGCTTTGGCTGGTAGACGTAGGAAAGAACGGGAGAATTTGGATACTTTGGCTGGTAGACGGAGGAAAGAACGGGAGAATTTGGATGCTTTGGCTGGTAGACGGAGGAAAGAAGGGGAGAATTTGGATCTTTGGCTGGTAGACGGAGGAAAGAAGGGGAGAATTTGGGTTCTTTGGCTGGTAGACGGAGGAAAGAAGGGGAGAATTTGGATCTTTGGCTGGTAGATGGAGGAAAGAAGGGGAGAATTTGGGTTCTTTGGCTGGTAGACGGAGGAAAGAAGGGGAGAATTTGGATCTTTGACTGGTAGACGGAGGAAAGAAGGGGAGAATTTGGATCTTTGACTGGTAGACGGAGGAAAGAAGGGGAGAATTTGGGTTCTTTGGCTGGTAGACGGAGGAAAGATGGGAGAATTTGGGATCTTTGGCTGGTAGACGGAGGAAAGAAGGGGAGAATTTGGGTGTTTTGGCTGGTAGATGGAGGAAAGAAGGGGAGAATTTGGGATCTTTGGCTTGTAGACGGAGGAAAGAAGGGGAGAATTTGGGTTCTTTGGCTGGTAGACGGAGGAAAGATGGGAGAATTTGGATCTTTGGCTTGTAGACAGAGGAAAGAAGGGGAGAATTTGGGTTCTTTGGCTGGTAGACGGAGGAAAGATGGGAGAATTTGGGATCTTTGGCTGGTAGACGGAGGAAAGAAGGGGAGAATTTGGGTGTTTTGGCTGGTAGACGGAGGAAAGAACGGGAGAATTTGGGATCTTTGGCTGGTAGACGGAGGAAAGAAGGGGAGAATTTGGATCTTTGGCTGGTAGACGGAGGAAAGAAAGGGAGAATTTGGGATCTTTGGCTGGTAGATGGAGGAAAGAAGGGAGAATTTGGATCTTTGGCTTGTAGACGGAGGAAAGAAGGGGAGAATTTGGGATCTTTGGCTGGTAGACGGAGGAAAGAACGGGAGAATTTGGATCTTTGGCTGGTAGACGGAGGAAAGAACGGGAGAATTTGGGATCTTTGGCTGGTAGATGGAGGAAAGAAGGGAGAATTTGGATCTTTGGCTTGTAGACGGAGGATAGAAGGGGAGAATTTGGATCTTTGGCTTGTAGACGGAGGAAAGAAGGGGAGAATTTGGGTTCTTTGGCTGGTAGACGGAGGAAAGATGGGAGAATTTGGGATCTTTGGCTGGTAGACGGAGGAAAGAAGGGGAGAATTTGGGTGTTTTGGCTGGTAGATGGAGGAAAGAAGGGGAGAATTTGGGATCTTTGGCTTGTAGACGGAGGAAAGAAGGGGAGAATTTGGGTTCTTTGGCTGGTAGACGGAGGAAAGATGGGAGAATTTGGATCTTTGGCTTGTAGACAGAGGAAAGAAGGGGAGAATTTGGGTTCTTTGGCTGGTAGACGGAGGAAAGATGGGAGAATTTGGGATCTTTGGCTGGTAGACGGAGGAAAGAAGGGGAGAATTTGGGTGTTTTGGCTGGTAGACGGAGGAAAGAAAGGGAGAATTTGGGATCTTTGGCTGGTAGATGGAGGAAAGAAGGGAGAATTTGGATCTTTGGCTTGTAGACGGAGGAAAGAAGGGGAGAATTTGGGATCTTTGGCTGGTAGACGGAGGAAAGAACGGGAGAATTTGGATCTTTGGCTGGTAGACGGAGGAAAGAACGGGAGAATTTGGGATCTTTGGCTGGTAGACGGAGGAAAGAACGGGAGAATTTGGATCTTTGGCTGGTAGACGGAGGAAAGAACGGGAGAATTTGGGATCTTTGGCTGGTAGATGGAGGAAAGAAGGGAGAATTTGGATCTTTGGCTTGTAGACGGAGGATAGAAGGGGAGAATTTGGATCTTTGGCTTGTAGACGGAGGAAAGAAGGGGAGAATTTGGATCTTTGGCTGGTAGACGGAGGAAAGAACGGGAGAATTTGGGATCTTTGGCTGGTAGATGGAGGAAAGAAGGGAGAATTTGGATCTTTGGCTTGTAGACGGAGGATAGAAGGGGAGAATTTGGATCTTTGGCTTGTAGACGGAGGAAAGAAGGGGAGAATTTGGATCTTTGGCTGGTAGAGGGAGGAAAGAAGGGGAGAATTTGGATCTTTGGCTGGTAGACGGAGGAAAGAACGGGAGAATTTGGGATCTTTGGCTGGTAGATGGAGGAAAGAAGGGAGAATTTGGATCTTTGGCTTGTAGACGGAGGATAGAAGGGGAGAATTTGGATCTTTGGCTTGTAGACGGAGGAAAGAAGGGGAGAATTTGGATCTTTGGCTGGTAGAGGGAGGAAAGAAGGGGAGAATTTGGATCTTTGGGTGGTAGACGGAGGAAAGAAGGGGAGAATTTGGATCTTTGGGTGGTAGACGGAGGAAAGAACGGGAGAATTTGGGATCTTTGGCTGGTAGACGGAGGAAAGAAGGGAGAATTTGGATCTTTGGCTTGTAGACGGAGGAAAGAAGTGGAGAATTTGGGATCTTTGGCTGGTAGATGGAGGAAAGAACGGGAGAATTTGGATCTTTGGCTGGTAGACGGAGGAAAGAACGGGAGAATTCGGGATCTTTGGCTGGTAGACGGTGGAAAGAACAGGAGAATTTGGATCTTTGGCTGGTAGCCAGAGGAAAGAAGGGGAGAATTTGGTTGCTTTGGCTGGTAGACGGAGGAAAGAACAGGAGAATTTGGATCTTTGGCTGGTAGACGGAGGAAAGAAGGGGAGAATTTGGGTTCTTTGGCTGGTAGATGGAGGAAAGAACAGGAGAATTTGGATCTTTGGCTGGTAGACGGAGGAAAAAAGGGGAGAATTTGGGTGCTTTGGCTGGTAGACGGAGGAAAGAACAGGAGAATTTGGATCTTTGGCTGGTAGACGGAGGAAAGAAGGGGAGAATTTGGGTTCTTTGGCTGGTAGATGGAGGAAAGAACGGGAGAATTTGGTTCTTTGGCTGGTAGACGGAGGAAAGAAGGGGAGAATTTGGGTGCTTTGGCTGGTAGACAAAGGAAAGAAGGGGAGAATTTGGATCTTTGGCTGGTAGACAGAGGAAAGAAGGGGAGAATTTGGGTGCTTTGGCTGGTAGATGGAGGTAAGAACGGGAGAATCTGGATCTTTGGCTGGTAGACGAAGGAAAGAAGGGGAGAATTTGGGATCTTTGGCTGGTAGATGGAGGAAAGAACGGGACAATTTGGGTGCTTTGGCTGGTAGACAGAGGAAAGAAGGGGAGAATTTGGATCTTTGGCTGGTAGACAGAGGAAAGAGGGGGAGAATTTGGGATCTTTAGCTGGTAGATGGAGGAAAGAAGGGGAGAATTTGGATGCTTTGGCTGGTAGACGTAGGAAAGAACGGGAGAATTTGGATACTTTGGCTGGTAGACGGAGGAAAGAACGGGAGAATTTGGATGCTTTGGCTGGTAGACGGAGGAAAGAAGGGGAGAATTTGGATCTTTGGCTGGTAGACGGAGGAAAGAAGGGGAGAATTTGGGTTCTTTGGCTGGTAGACGGAGGAAAGAAGGGGAGAATTTGGATCTTTGGCTGGTAGACGGAGGAAAGAAGGGGAGAATTTGGGTTCTTTGGCTGGTAGATGGAGGAAAGAACAGGAGAATTTGGATCTTTGGCTGGTAGACGGAGGAAAAAAGGGGAGAATTTGGGTGCTTTGGCTGGTAGACGGAGGAAAGAACAGGAGAATTTGGATCTTTGGCTGGTAGACGGAGGAAAGAAGGGGAGAATTTGGGTTCTTTGGCTGGTAGATGGAGGAAAGAACGGGAGAATTTGGTTCTTTGGCTGGTAGACGGAGGAAAGAAGGGGAGAATTTGGGTGCTTTGGCTGGTAGACAAAGGAAAGAAGGGGAGAATTTGGATCTTTGGCTGGTAGACAGAGGAAAGAAGGGGAGAATTTGGGTGCTTTGGCTGGTAGATGGAGGTAAGAACGGGAGAATCTGGATCTTTGGCTGGTAGACGAAGGAAAGAAGGGGAGAATTTGGGATCTTTGGCTGGTAGATGGAGGAAAGAACGGGACAATTTGGGTGCTTTGGCTGGTAGACAGAGGAAAGAAGGGGAGAATTTGGATCTTTGGCTGGTAGACAGAGGAAAGAGGGGGAGAATTTGGGATCTTTAGCTGGTAGATGGAGGAAAGAAGGGGAGAATTTGGATGCTTTGGCTGGTAGACGTAGGAAAGAACGGGAGAATTTGGATACTTTGGCTGGTAGACGGAGGAAAGAACGGGAGAATTTGGATGCTTTGGCTGGTAGACGGAGGAAAGAAGGGGAGAATTTGGGTTCTTTGGCTGGTAGACGGAGGAAAGAAGGGGAGAATTTGGATCTTTGGCTGGTAGATGGAGGAAAGAAGGGGAGAATTTGGGTTCTTTGGCTGGTAGACGGAGGAAAGAAGGGGAGAATTTGGATCTTTGACTGGTAGACGGAGGAAAGAAGGGGAGAATTTGGATCTTTGACTGGTAGACGGAGGAAAGAAGGGGAGAATTTGGGTTCTTTGGCTGGTAGACGGAGGAAAGATGGGAGAATTTGGGATCTTTGGCTGGTAGACGGAGGAAAGAAGGGGAGAATTTGGGTGTTTTGGCTGGTAGATGGAGGAAAGAAGGGGAGAATTTGGGATCTTTGGCTTGTAGACGGAGGAAAGAAGGGGAGAATTTGGGTTCTTTGGCTGGTAGACGGAGGAAAGATGGGAGAATTTGGATCTTTGGCTTGTAGACAGAGGAAAGAAGGGGAGAATTTGGGTTCTTTGGCTGGTAGACGGAGGAAAGATGGGAGAATTTGGGATCTTTGGCTGGTAGACGGAGGAAAGAAGGGGAGAATTTGGGTGTTTTGGCTGGTAGACGGAGGAAAGAACGGGAGAATTTGGGATCTTTGGCTGGTAGACGGAGGAAAGAAGGGGAGAATTTGGATCTTTGGCTGGTAGACGGAGGAAAGAAAGGGAGAATTTGGGATCTTTGGCTGGTAGATGGAGGAAAGAAGGGAGAATTTGGATCTTTGGCTTGTAGACGGAGGAAAGAAGGGGAGAATTTGGGATCTTTGGCTGGTAGACGGAGGAAAGAACGGGAGAATTTGGATCTTTGGCTGGTAGACGGAGGAAAGAACGGGAGAATTTGGGATCTTTGGCTGGTAGATGGAGGAAAGAAGGGAGAATTTGGATCTTTGGCTTGTAGACGGAGGATAGAAGGGGAGAATTTGGATCTTTGGCTTGTAGACGGAGGAAAGAAGGGGAGAATTTGGATCTTTGGCTGGTAGACGGAGGAAAGAACGGGAGAATTTGGGATCTTTGGCTGGTAGATGGAGGAAAGAAGGGAGAATTTGGATCTTTGGCTTGTAGACGGAGGATAGAAGGGGAGAATTTGGATCTTTGGCTTGTAGACGGAGGAAAGAAGGGGAGAATTTGGATCTTTGGCTGGTAGAGGGAGGAAAGAAGGGGAGAATTTGGATCTTTGGCTGGTAGACGGAGGAAAGAACGGGAGAATTTGGGATCTTTGGCTGGTAGATGGAGGAAAGAAGGGAGAATTTGGATCTTTGGCTTGTAGACGGAGGATAGAAGGGGAGAATTTGGATCTTTGGCTTGTAGACGGAGGAAAGAAGGGGAGAATTTGGATCTTTGGCTGGTAGAGGGAGGAAAGAAGGGGAGAATTTGGATCTTTGGGTGGTAGACGGAGGAAAGAAGGGGAGAATTTGGATCTTTGGGTGGTAGACGGAGGAAAGAACGGGAGAATTTGGGATCTTTGGCTGGTAGACGGAGGAAAGAAGGGAGAATTTGGATCTTTGGCTTGTAGACGGAGGAAAGAAGTGGAGAATTTGGGATCTTTGGCTGGTAGATGGAGGAAAGAACGGGAGAATTTGGATCTTTGGCTGGTAGACGGAGGAAAGAACGGGAGAATTCGGGATCTTTGGCTGGTAGACGGTGGAAAGAACAGGAGAATTTGGATCTTTGGCTGGTAGCCAGAGGAAAGAAGGGGAGAATTTGGTTGCTTTGGCTGGTAGACGGAGGAAAGAACAGGAGAATTTGGATCTTTGGCTGGTAGACGGAGGAAAGAAGGGGAGAATTTGGGTTCTTTGGCTGGTAGATGGAGGAAAGAACAGGAGAATTTGGATCTTTGGCTGGTAGACGGAGGAAAAAAGGGGAGAATTTGGGTGCTTTGGCTGGTAGACGGAGGAAAGAACTGGAGAATTTGGATCTTTGGCTGGTAGACGGAGGAAAGAAGGGGAGAATTTGGGTTCTTTGGCTGGTAGATGGAGGAAAGAACGGGAGAATTTGGTTCTTTGGCTGGTAGACGGAGGAAAGAAGGGGAGAATTTGGGTGCTTTGGCTGGTAGACAAAGGAAAGAAGGGGAGAATTTGGATCTTTGGCTGGTAGACAGAGGAAAGAAGGGGAGAATTTGGGTGCTTTGGCTGGTAGATGGAGGTAAGAACGGGAGAATCTGGATCTTTGGCTGGTAGACGAAGGAAAGAAGGGGAGAATTTGGGATCTTTGGCTGGTAGATGGAGGAAAGAACGGGACAATTTGGGTGCTTTGGCTGGTAGACGAAGGAAAGAAGGGGAGAATTTGGATCTTTGGCTGGTAGACGGAGGAAAGAAGGGGAGAATTTGGATCTTTGGCTGGTAGACAGAGGAAAGAAGGGGAAAATTTGGGTGCTTTGGCTGGTAGACGGAGGAAAGAAGGGGAGAATTTGGATCTTTGGCTGGTAGACAGAGGAAAGAACGGGACAATTTGGGTGCTTTGGCTGGTAGACGAAGGAAAGAAGGGGAGAATTTGGATCTTTGGCTGGTAGACGGAGGAAAGAAGGGGAGAATTTGGATCTTTGGCTGGTAGACAGAGGAAAGAAGGGGAAAATTTTGGGTGCTTTGGCCAGGGATGTGTGGTTCTATGTGTAGCGAGGGTACCCTGGCTCTCCAACCATTCCTGCAAGCCCTGCTTCTGGAAAAGCTGCGACAGCATGTTCGTTTATCTGCCCCACGAACACTGGATCAAGCATTGGTAGAGCGAGCGGAATCTGTATATATGACAACACGAGCAGTGGCCCCTTTATACCACCCTCCTGCCGAGTATCAGGCTGAGTGTACTGACGTCGGCGATGCTGAGGGCATATGTCTTTATGCAACAAGATGAGAGCAGAGATCAGCCCCTGATCCGGCGAGGCCGTTCTACTCGATGGGACCCATGCTACCGTTGCGGGGAGGTGGGACATGTGGCTTGTGATTGTCCAGTAAGCTTGCATCTCTGGAAAACTAGGAGAGAGCGGTCGGAGGGACAGTCTACACCCCTCCATGGAAAATGTTCACTAGTGGGCCACACCCAGGGTCTGTACGTATACTGTGTTATGCATGGCCATGCTTGCAGGGCCCTCATCGATTCGGGGTCCACCATTTCCATTGTCCATCTGGGAACCCTGCCTGGAACGGAAGGGTCGAGGCGAACTGGGTGGTCAGTTACTGCGATGCACATGAGAACTGTGTCCAGGGAACGGGCGGCCCTCAAAGAAGGAAAATGCCTGCAGGTGATGGTGGCCACGTGTGTTTTCGTCCATGGATTTTGTCTGTTAGACATAAAAGATACTTGTATTCTGGGACTAGACTTTCTGACACTGAGTGGGGCCTGTATAAATGTGGCCAGAGCTTACCTTCAGCTTACCTAACCCTAACTTCCAACTTCCAAAGTTACCTCCGTCAATGTCAGAACCACGCCGGTCCAGTTAACCGCACCAGTGCTCTCCCCATCAAAAGAGACTTTACAGGAGCTGTGTACACGATCTATTTCAAGGTTTGTGTTCTCAAGCCACCAGGCACTGTGCTAATGAGCGGCCGGAGCACGTTAAGGGTTTTCTGTTAGAACGGTGTGTGTTAGTGGCCCCTAAGTTAATAACTAATGTAAAGCCAAAACAATCTCTGTTACTTTAATTTCGTATTATCACTGTAAAGCTGCTTTGAAACAATCTATATTGTTAAAAGCGCTATATAAATGAAGGTGACTTGACTGTGGCAACGGGGCAGTGAAGAACTTCGCTCCAGTCAGCGTTGACAGTTGCGGGAAGTGCTTGACTGCAACCGGGATGTCCTTGCGGCATGAGACAAGGACTGTGAATGAACGGGTCGAGTATAGCACAACATCGATACTGGCTCAGCTCCACCCATCCGTCTGCGACCCCACTGGCTAGCTCTGGCCAAACAGACATCAGCAGAGCAAAGATCCGGGAGATGGAGAAAGCATGAGCAATTGAGCCGTCCAACAGCCCGTGGGCAGCCCCGCCGTGCTTATCAAGAAGAAGACTCCTCTTGGCGGCTTTGTGTGGACTATCTTCACTTAAAGACTCTTTCCTGCAACTGCGAATCGACGACACCCTGAACTGTTTCGCAGGTTTTAGCTGGTTCAGCTCCCTTGACCTCCGGAGTGGGTCCCGCAGAGCTTCCTGGGCCTGGAGTCATACTACTAACGCTTCGTCCAGAACTTCTCGACCATCGCCAGCCCGCTGCACCAGCTAACAGAAAATGGCCGACCCTTCGTCTTGGAGGACAGCCTTCAACCGCTTGAAGTACTGACCAAGGCTCCAGTGCTAGCAAACCCTGATCCAGGCTGGCCATTCATCGACACCGACGCCAGTAATGTTGGTATTGGTGCGGTATTGTCCCAGGAAGATGACGATGCACTGCAAAAAATGATTTTCTTACTTAGAATTTTTTCTTGTTTCCAGTTGAAATATCTAAAAATTCTTAAATCAAGATGCATTTACTAGATGAGTAAGATACCATAAGATATTAAGTCTTGTTTTCTGGGGGGGAAAAATCAAATGAAGTGAGTTTTTTGTCTAAAACAAGCTATATTATCTGCCAATGGGGTAAGAAAAATTATCCTAATTCAAACAGAAACAAGATTATTTTTCTTACCCCATTGGCAGATAATTTTGCTTGTTTTAAGCAACAACTCACTTAATTTTGATTGATTTCCCCAGAAAAGTGTGTGTGTGTGTGTGTGTGTGTGTGTGTGTGTGTGTTCATCACTGCTCTTCTCAGCTCACTCTCATTCTGAAATCAACTCAAGGTTCTTCAGCATCTCAGAGGACAGAGAGCTTTATGGATATCTTTATGAATATCTGACATCATCAGCAGAAACAGTGTCTCTCTGTGTGAACTGGAGCAGATGTTGATGTGTTTGTGGAAATACTATGGCAACATCACAACAAATATCCTGATCGAACCCAATGAAATCACTGGCACATGTGAAGAGTTTCTCACTCTATGGCAAGCCGTTTCCACTCTTACAGTTTTTCTCAATTGTTTACACACAAATACTGGTACTTGAGACACAATGACCACAACATGTAACTCATGCACCAACCCCCTGAACCACTTCTGCTAAACTACAAGCACAATTCCTGCTTTACACTCAAATTGCAGTTCTAAAACACACTTTTTTCAAAACACTACACACAATTCTCTGCATTTGGCACAATTTTCATGCAGAAAATCTCTTGTTTTCACAAGGAACACACTGCCATTCAAATATGCACACTGACTCATCACATGGGCAAACACCCGTCACACAGTTTTACAATTAGCAATCAGAGCTTTAGCATAAAAGGGCAACAGGTGAGCTCTTCTGTTTTGGAGCAATGGATGCCAACATTGGAAACAGAGCCAGAGCCAGAGCAAGAGCCAGAGTGAGAGTGAGATGAGGACAAGAACGAGGACGAGGATGAGGACGAGGATGAGGACGAGGATGAGGACGAGGACGAGGACGAGGACGAGGAAGGCCAAGGAATGTAATCTCTGATGAGATCCGAGCCACTTTGGTTGACCATGTGGTCAACCATGGTCTAACAATGAGGGAGGCTGGGCAAAGAGTACAGCCAAATTTGAGCAGGTACACTGTAGCATCCATCATCCGGACTTTCCGAAATGAGAATAGGTAAGAAATCTACTCACTAGAAAATTGCAGGACTGCATATCAATACAGTCCTCAATGAATACAGTAGTACAGTATTGCCTGTGGACTGTTCTGTAGGACTGCAAAAATAAAGTATGTTTCCAGTATTTGGGAAATGTATTCCTACACAGTATTTTACTATTTGCTTGGCAGAACTGAAAGATTCCCAACACAAGGCGGTCGGGATCGTGTTCGGTCTCCTGAACAGGAAACTGAAATCATGAACACGGTCCTAGAAAATAACGCCACAACATTACGGCAAATACAAAGAAAAATAATAGAAAACAATGAGATTTCAAAATATTGATAGGATAAGCTTATCAACACTGGACAGTGTCTTGCACAGAAATAATCTGAGGATGAAGCAGGTCTACAGGGTGCCATTTCAACGTGTGGCAGAGCGGGCGTGGTTTGACTCAAATTGCTGTAATTTCACCCCAAGAATTTAATATAACCTCTAAGCTAAGGCACACACAGGTCCCAATCACCGTTGAGTCAGAGACATAAGTAATCGTACAAAAGTATTTTATTTAAGCAACATTCATAGTTAAAAGAGGCATTGACCAGCAAATCACACTCATCTCAATTGTTTAATTCTATCGTTGGCAGCAAAGGAACCTGGGCTTACCCGTAGAGACAGTCTCAAGATATCACCCTTATGAAAATTACTCTATACACAGTGCACACACACTAATACACACTCAACGACTCATGTCAGAGAAGACCACGACACACAGTGAGGACGTCACCACCTAAATGGTCACTCGTCTGCCCCCGGGTGCCCAGGCCCTGCCAACAAACAAAAGAAAAAGACATCAAACAGTGATCTGCAAAAAGAACAAAATGATAATTCACTAATACAATAATCAAACCAAAATAAACATACAAATTCAAAAAAAGATAAATCAATTAAAGAAATAAACAGGAAAAACAACGAGAAGAAGCTCAAACATATCACTGAGAACAGAATTAACTGAAAACAGTTCACTCCAGACGATTCACTCGAGACAGTTCACTCCAGACGATTCACTCGAGACAGTTCACTCCAGACGATTCACTCGAGACAGTTCACTCCAGACGATTCACTCGAGACAGTTCACTCCAGACGATTCACTCGAGACAGTTCACTCCAGACGATTCACTCGAGACAGTTCACTCCAGACGAGTCACTCGAGTCGGTTCACTCGAGTCTGTTCACTCGAGTCGGAACACAAAACAAAACACAAAACAGATAAAACAGAACAGCAGCCGATGAGGGGCAGAGCAAACAGCAGTTTATGATGAAGCAACGGGCAGATAATTCTCATGCAGGACGCCGCTACTGTCCTTATCGCGTGCCTAAAAACAAAACAAAAAGGTGTTACACCGCGATTCCCTCTCGCTTGGCTTCACGCTCTCCCTTGGCTTCACGCTCGAGCAGTATACTCACAAAACATGCTGTCCTGGGATTACTATCCCCGAACTATGCGGTAGATGGAGTCAAATGTCTCCGACAAACTCGTTGGCAGAAAGCGCAGATAGGTCTCACACTACGTTAAACAGAGATTAGTCAGATTACCCGCTCAGCCAAAGCAAAACTTCATTTACAAGACACAGTCGCATACAAATGCCTCCCTTACCTGTCTCAAATGTCCATACTAAACTCTCCAGAAAGCACACAGACTGGCAAACAGCACTGACAGTGAATAAGCAGCTTCAGCGATCTTTTTACGAGCAACACCTGACACTGCACTCCAACAAAACGCAGCAGGGCGCCTGGGTAACATCACGGCCCCGGATAGTGAAGCACACTAAGGAACCGGTAACCCATGCTCTTATATGCACCGGATGCCAGGCCACTGGCCAAACCATAACAAGTAGGAGGGGTCATAACCCTCCCTGCTACAAACGCAATACAGAAAGAGTCAAAGAATTGCGATATAACTATGTGCAAGTCCTATACAATCCCACAATTGATGCATACTCTCAACACTGTATAAATTATACATATTTCAGTATTGTAATCATAATGATTGTGCTTCACAATAGTGACCACTCCATGTCTTTTTCTGATATTGTCATGTGTGTTTCAGAGAGTCCTTGAGCTAGAGGAGGCTGCAGTGGAGCACCAGTTCATCTTCAGTGATGAGGTTGGATTCAAGACGAAAGAGGAGAAGGAATTTCATCGGCCAGCGTGCCACTGTTGAAGTCCCTGGCCAGCGCGGAGAGAACATCACAATGTGTGCAGCGATTACCCACCACCGCGTCATCCATCACCATGCTACCCTTGGCCCCTACACTGCAAAAAATGCTTTTCTTACTTAGTATTTTTGTTTTGTTTCCAGTCCAAATATCTAAAAATTCTTAAATCAAGAAGCATTTACTAGAGAAGTAAAATGACATAAGAAATTCTATTTTGTTTTAAGATAAAAAGAAAGTAATTTAAGTAATTTTTGCTTAAAACAAGCAAAATTATCTGCCAATGGGGTAAGAAAACAAATCTAAATTCAAATGGAAACCAAGATTATTTTTCTTACCCCATTGGCAGATAATTTTGCTTGTTTTAAGCAAAAATTACTTAAATTACTTTCTTTTTATCTTAAAACAAAATAGAATTTCTTATGCCATTTTACTTCTCTAGTAAACACTTCTTGATTTAAGAATTTTAGATATTTGGACTGGAAACAAAACAAAAATACTAATTAAGAAAGCATTTTTTGCAGTGTACAACACTGCCCATCTGATCATGTTCCTGGACACCCGACACAACACACACAACACACACAACACACCCGACACAACACACTCATTCCAGCAGATCAGATGGACGGCCCAGAGCGGCTCGGGTGGAAGACGCATGTGGAGATACAGCAGTTGATGCTTTTCATGGCTGGAATCGCCATGCTAGGCGATATCCCCCCAGGCTTGTGATTTGGATGAAGAGCTGTGGCCAGACCGGAACACAAGAGAGGTACAATACTGTACAATATACAGTCAATTCTTCTGTTATTTTGTATGTAGACCACTGTATGTGCAACTTTGTGTTGGTTGGGATGTACACTGTGTATATTGTTTTTGTGGGAAAAATTAAATATATTTGTTACCATGTATTTGTGTGTTCTGAGTATTACAGTTTTTCTCGATTGTTTACACACATTTTCTGAAAGCATGCCTCGTATTCTCAGAACTCTACACACAAATCAAAAACACACACACACAATGGGCAAAACCCTTCAATTCTCCTGCAAAATGAAACTTTACATTCAAAACAATGTTATTTCTTCTCAAAATGGTATTTTGTTTTCAAATGACACACACAAACCATCATATGAATAGACATTTATAAGAACCAGTTGAACACTGATGTGCTCAATGTAAAACATTTCTTCTCCATTCATCATAATGACTTAGACCTTTTTTTGTTCATTGTTACACTTGCTACAGACAGTACATACATAAGTGTGTTGAAAAATATTTGAGAATATTGTTTTTATACTCCGAACACACAAATACATGGTAACAAATATATTTTATTTTTCCCACAAAAACAATATACACAGTGTACATCCCAACCAACACAAAGTTGTACATACAGTGGTCTACATGCAAAACAACAGAAGAATTGACTGTATACAGTTAGAGTAAAAAAAAAAAGAATCCAATGTTGGCATCCATTGCTCCATTGAAGAGCTCACCTGTTGCCCTTTTATGCTAAAGCTCTGATTGCTAATTGTAAAACTGTGTGACGGGTGTTTGCCCATGTGATGAGTCAGTGTGCATATTTGGATGGCAGTGTGTTCCTTGTAAAAACAAGAGATTTTCTGCATGGAAATTGTGCCAAAAGCAGAGAATTGTGTGTAGTGTTTTGAAAAAGGTGTGTTTTAGAACTGCAATTTGAGTGTAAAGCAGGAATTGTGCTTGTAGTTTAGCAGAATTGGTTCAGGGGGTTGGTGCATGAGTTACATGTTGTGGTCTAGTACCAGTATTTATGTGTAAACAATTGAGAAAAACTGTAAAAACAATATTCTCAAATATTTTACAACTTATGTATGTACTGTCTGTAGTAAGTGTAACAATGAACAAAAAAAGGTCTAAGTCATTATGATGAATGGAGAAGAAATGTTTTACATTGAGCACATCAGTGTTCATCTGGTTCTTATAAATGTCTATTCATATGATGGTTTGTGTGTGTCATTTGAAAACAAAATACCATTTTGAGAAGAAATAACATTGTTTTGATTGTAAAGTTTCATTTTGCAGGAGAATTGAGGGGTTTGCCCAGTGTGTGTGTGTGTGTGTGTGTGTGTGTGTGTGTGTGTGTTTTTTTGATTTGTGTGTAGAGTTCTGAGAGTATGAGGCATGCTTTCAGAAAATGTGAAAACAATCAAGAAAAACTGTAATCATTCGCAGGATATGATTTCTTGATATTGTTATTTTGGTGTATTTGGCCGAGCAGTGGTTTGGGTGGCTCGCCAATGTATTAGATTTCTCCAATACATAAAATAAGTAAGCTTGACCAGAGTTCTTGTGGGGAGAAGAATTTATTGAAGGTTTGTAGTGTAGCAGTCCTTCAGCAGCGATGTTAGCATGTCGCCCTTCAACAATCTTAACCCAAAGTTCTGTCTGTTGAGACTGAACTTTATACATGAAGACAAAAGGGCTACAAACAAAGGAAAACTGTTAGGACCTCCCACAGGAGATCGATCTAACTTGCTAATCCACTCTGAGCAATGCTGATTCTTTTTATTCATTCACACCAATCAGTTTCTATGGGCGATCTTGGAGGAACTCCAGCACTGAAGCCACTGGGCAGTTAACTGGGTCCACCTCACGCTCTCTACACCAAGTGGAAAACACATTCCACTTCAGACTGTACAGTCTCCTGGTAGAAGGAGCCCTGGAGCTGAGTAGGGTCTCGACAACACCTGCTGACAGGCCAGCCTCTAGGTACCGAGCCCCCTCAGGGGCCAGACCCAGAGATTCCACAGCTCTGGCCGGGGGTGAAATATTGTGCCCCCTGCCTGCGACAGCAGATCCTTCCTCAGAGGAACCTGCCACGGGAGGCCGTCCAGCAGTGCTACAATGTCCGAGAACCATACCCGGGTCGGCCAAGGGGGTGCTACTAAAAGTAGACTGATCCCCTCCCGGCGGACCCGCTCCAGGACTCCCGGGAGCAGAGTGATTGCGGGAAATGCGTACAGACGCAGCCTCGGCCACGTCTGCATCATAGCATCCAGCCCCAGTGGAGCTGGATGCCTGAGAGAGAACCACAGTGGACAGTGGGATGTCTCTTGAGATGCGAACAGATCCACTTCCACTGGGCCGAATCTCACGCACATGGCCTCCACCACCTCGGGGTGGAGTCGCCACTCCCCGGGCCTCAGCCCCTGTCTCGACAGGACGTCTGCTCCCTGATTTTGGTCTCTGGGGACATACATCGCTCTGAGAGACGACAGTTTCCCCTGGGACCACAGAAGGATCTGGTGTGCCAGTCTGCATAGAGGGCGCGACCTCAGACCCCCCTGATGATTCAGATACGCGACTACAGAAGTATTGTCCGAGCGTATCAGGACATGGTGGCCGCGGAGGTCCGGGAAAAAGCTCCTCAGAGCTTTGTAGACCGCCAGCATTTCCAGGCAGTTGATGTGCCAGGAAGAATGCCGGGTCTCCCACAGACCTCTCGCAAAGCGGCCGTCCATGACCGTGCCCCAACCAGTGAGGGAGGCATCTGTTGAAACGGTTTTCCGGCAACATGATGCTCCCAGCACCGGTCCCTGGGACAGGAACCAAGGTTTCCTCCATATGACAAGGGAACGAAGGCATCTGTGCGTTACCCTGATCATATGGAACGGATTTCCCCTCAGGGAAAACCCCTTGGCTCTCAACCACCACTGTAGGGGTCTCATGTGTAGCAGGCCAAAAGGTATGACGTTGGACGCTGCTGCCATGAGCCCCAGCAGTCTCTGAAACTGCTTCACAGTGAGGTTGTGGCCTAGCTTCGCTCTGGAGACCATCGCCCGTATGGACTCCACGCGCGCGGGAGACATTTGTGCCCGCATCGTTGTGGAGTCCCATACAACTCCCAAGAACGTAGTCCTCTGGGAGGGCGTCAACACACTCTTTTTTGTGTTGAGTCTCAGCCCCAAGCACCTGATATGGGCCAGAACGACATCTCGTTGTCGAACTGCCATCTCGCACGACCTGGCTAATATTAGCCAGTCGTCGATATAATTGAGTACACGGATGCCCTGGAGTCTCAGCGGAGCCAGCGCTGCATCCATGCACTTGGTGAAGGTGCGAGGGGAAAGAGCTAGGCCAAAGGGAAGAACCTGATATTGGTACGCTTCGCCCCTGAAAGCGAACCTCAGGAACTTCCTGTGACATGGAAGGATGGAAATATGGAAGTATGCGTCCTTCAGATCTATCGTGACGAACCAGTCCTCGAACTGGATCTGACTCACGATGGCTGGAATTGTGAGCATCTTGAACCTGAATCTCCTCAGAGAACGATTCAAGTGCCTGAGATCTATTATTGGACGCAACCCCCCATCCTTCTTGGGAACTATGAAGTACCGGCTGTAGAACCCGGACTCCCTGTCTGGCAGAGGAACATGTTCTATGGCCTCCTTGACCAACAGGAATTGAACTTCCTGTTCCATAACCCGAACCTGCTCTGGGCCGACCACAGTCCAGACCACCCCGTTAAACTTAGGGGGAGGGAAGCTGAACTGCAGTCTGTAACCCAGCTCTACAGTACGCAGGGCCCACGCAGATATATTCGGAAGGCATGACCATGCGCCGAGATAATCTACTAAGGGAACCAGCCTCTCGAGGCTGGCCTCGGGTGTCAACCGAGCCTCATTCCCGACCCCCTGAAGCGGCTGACCGGCAGGGAGCAGTCGAGAATGATTTTAGGTGTGCGGACGCGTTCGCTGCCCAGCCGCAGATCTTTCTGGAGCGGCGTGCGTGCGCAGGAAATCAGTGTGGCCCGAAGCGTACTGGACGGCGGGAACACAGCACTGATTTCCTGAGAGCTCCGGGGGGGAGGCGACCTCGATCGCTCCACCCTGGGGGGGACAGCTCTGAGCGGTCCAGCCGCAGCTAGGACCGCTTGGCGGAAGCCTTCTTTGCCTGAAGGACAGTCCTCAGATCGACCTTAGGCTAAGAAGGCATGCCGCGAGAGCTCCGTCTCCTTTGCCAGGCTCCCTCGGGAGGGGCGCGGGAGGCAACACTCTTTTTGCACCTGTCGGTGCGAGGCTCAACATTTTAATTCCTCAAAATTAAATGCAGCCAAAAACACTAGATATGTGAAACACGGTCTGGATGGTAGGCTGAATTAAAATATCTAACTTCTCAAAGTCAGATAATATTCCATCATTTTAATTCCATAGAATTAAATGCAGCCATAATCACCAGACAATACTGTTTCTTTAGTTTAATATTTATTTATACGGTTTCGTAATTTACACGCTGCCTCGGCAAACGCGAGATTCGAGCCGTCGGTCACAATATATTGGCTTTCATCCCTCGAGAAGAAAGTCAACAGGTGCGAGGTTGAAACATCCGACAGCGCATGGCTTTTTTCTATGCACGCGCGCCGAGAGATTTCTCAATGAACACTGCCAGCACCCTCAGGAGCTGACTGTGAATGCCTCGCACCCAAACAGTATTATTTCACAGATCGCGTGTGTCCCTTTTATAGCAGACTCGTAATCTACGCGCTGCCTCAGCAAACGCGAGATTCGAGTCGTTCACAATATATTTGGCTTTCATCTCTCGAGAAGAAAGCCAACGGGCGCGAGGCTGAAACACCCGGAACGCACGGCTGTGTGCGTCAAGATATTTCTCAATGAACACACAGCCAGCACCCTCAGGAGCTGACTGTGCATGCCTCGCACCCACACAGAATCTTTATTGCAGAGTAGACCCGTAATCTACGCGCTGCCTCGGCAAACGCGAGACCCGAGCCACTAGATTCTATATTGTAATGCAGACGTTATTTGGGACAATTCTTATAGGACAAACAACACCAAATAGGACAAACAGTCTCACACAGAGCGCTTGCTGAAGAGCAAAAAGCTAACGTGTGTTTGTGCCAGCGTCCCTTTGTATCTTCCGATTATGCCGTCATCTACTACGTCATGACGCAGCACCAATCAGGATTGGACAGATTTCATTCATGCTTCAGACGCGCTACGCTAAGGGCGTTCCCCAAAGTGTCGTCACGACGACGACGCAGTGCGAGTTCCCTCGAAGGGGAACTATAATTCTTGATTTCTGTAATTATATTTTCCCTAAATGTCACAATAAGCTGCCATTCAAATTCAGGTGTTGATATCAAGAATTCATGAAATGTTAATTCTTAATATCTGAAAATGTATTTCTGATATCTATGATTAGGAGAGTCATTTCTGAAATCTAAAGTTAACACTGTCACTAGTGACAATCAAATGATCAAAAATGAAATTTTTTAACATTAGCAATTCAATCGTTGATATCTAGAACAGACATTTGCACTAGTAACAATGCAATTATTTATATAAAAAATTATGATTTTTACTAGTAAGAATTGTATTTCTGATATGTGAACTTGGAATTTCAAATAGTAAGAAATCATTCCTTGATATCAACAACTGAATTTTAATGGCAGCCTATGACATTTAACTAGTGAAAATATAGTTACAGAAATCAAGAATTATAGTTTTTACTAGTTGAAATTTAATTCTTGTTATCAGATATTCATATCCTGGCAATGAATAAGTCGAAACGGCTTGCCATCATCACATCACACTCTCTGCTAATAGAAATATGTCCTTAACACGTTTTTGCTTAAATATGTGAATGTTAAGGGAACATTTCATTCTTCAAACATTATGGGAACATTACTTTTGAATGTTCTCTGAAACAAGAACATTCCCTGTTGTCCGTGAATCTGAATGTGAAATGAAGAGCGTCTCACATCTTTCAGCCAAGCAGCTTCAAACACAGTGAAGATATTCTAGAATTAAGGAAATGTGTGTGTGTGTGTGTGTGTGTGTGTGTGTGTGTGTGTGTGTGTGTGTGTGTGTGTGTGTGTGTGTGTGTGTGTGTCAGTCACATTAGTGACGCTTCATCACGGTAAGTTTAATCCAGTCCGCTCGTCTCCACACTGATGTTTTTAGATTTATATGAGAGGCTTATTCAAATTTCAAACATCAGCCTGAAAATTAAGGCTGGCAGGAGAAGCGGATGAAGATGAAGATGAAGAAGAAAAAGATGAAGATGAAGATAACGAAGAAATAAAGATGAAGAAGAAGATGAAGATGAAGATGAGGATGAGGATGAAGATGAAGATGAAGAAGATGAGGATGAGGATGAAGATGAAGATGAAGATGAAGATGAAGATGAAGATGAAGAAGAATATGAGGATGAGAATGAGGATGAAGATGAAGATGAGGATGAGGATGAAGATGAAGATGAAGAAGATGAGGATGAGGATGAGGATGAGGATGAGGATGAAGATGATGAAGAAGAATATGAGGATGAGGATGAGAATGAGGATGAAGATGAAGATGAAGATGAGGATGAGGATGAGGATGAAGATGAAGATGAAGAAGAAATAAAGAAGAAGATGAAGATGAAGAAGAAGATGAGGATGAGGATGAAGATGAAGATGAAGAAGATGAGGATGAGGATGAGGATGAAGATGAAGAAGAAGAATATGAGGATGAGAATGATGAAGATGAAGATGAAGATGAAGATGAAGATGAAGATGAAGAAGAAGAAGAAATAAAGATGAAGATGAAGAAGAAATAAAGATGAAGATGAAGAAGAAATAAAGATGAAGATGAAGATGAAGATGAAGAAGACTCTTCTGTTTGTGTTCCTCTCCTATGTTCACATCTGCCAGTCTCTGAGCACACCAGACTGAACCGCATTCAACCATCGCTTTATTCAACGCTGGATCAGCAAATGAATGATAGTGAAAACCAGAAGAAATGTCGTACTGTCACGTTCAGTGTTTGTTAGTTCATGTTTGCTTGTTAATTTGTCCCAGTTTTCCCAGTGTGTCTCTTTGATTCCCCGTTCTCCTGTGCCTCGTTAGTGATGTCAGCTGTGTCTGGTTTCCTTGATTATTAAGCCCTGTGTTTAGTCCTGTCTAGTGGTCTGTTGTCGGCTGTATTATGTGTTGGTTGTTCTGTGCCAGAACTGTTCCTGTCTGTGAGTGTTTTGTTTAATTTTTTGAGTTAGTCCAATAAAAATCTTGCTGCATTTAGATCCTGCATCCTTCCCTGCATTGTAACAAGTACAAGCTGTATTACATCTTTAAATCCTCCATGGTTTCTTTAACAACACAATTTCTGCAGTCAGATTACAGATCTGATGACAGTGATGATGTTAGTGCAGGAGTGTGACATGTTTTAGTTAAATACGTTCCCACATTTCACTTCATCTCTTTTAATTACTCGACCGGTCCATCTAGAAATACAGAGAAAACTCCAACACAATCCTGAGCGATAATTTGAGATCGAAGATCAAGGCTTTTTCATGTTCTCACGTCTGCGACTGGACCCAGCAAGCAATTGTGTGTTTAAAAGACGTGTAATAGCGGCCCAAACTCAGCCTGACGTCTAGGCTAAAACAAGGCAAAATTTTGGCTGTCAGTGAAAATTGAATAGACGTCTAAACCATAGCCTAAGAATAGTCATCAATTAGTTAAGAAAAAAATGAACCCAAACACCCTGTAATCACTATTTACTTTGCTTACATGATGGAGTAACATACATCTCGCAAGTTAATTTGCCAAAAACGACATGTAACCAAATTCAAGGTTATTTTGGTTAGAAGTGTGTTACTCATAGCCGGACTATATCGGGTCTATAGTTAACCTACTCATAGCCGGACTATATCGGGTCTATAGTTAACCTACTCATAGCCGGGACTATATCGGGTCTATAGTTAACCTACTCATAGCCGGGACTATATCGGGTCTATAGTTAACCTACTCATAGCCGGACTATATCTGGTCTATAGTTAACCTACTCATAGCCGGACTATATCGGGTCTATAGTTAACCTACTCATAGCCGGGACTATATCGGGTCTACAGTTAACCTACTCATAGCCGGGACTATATCGGGTCTATAGTTAACCTACTCATAGCCGGACTATATCTGGTCTATAGTTAACCTACTCATAGCCGGACTATATCGGATCTATAGTTAACCTACTCATAGCCGGACTATATCGGGTCTATAGTTAACCTACTCATAGCCGGACTATATCGGATCTATAGTTAACCTACTCATAGCCGGACTATATCGGGTCTATAGTTAACCTACTCATAGCCGGACTATATCGGATCTATAGTTAACCTACTCATAGCCGGACTATATCGGGTCTATAGTTAACCTACTCATAGCCGGACTATATCGGATCTATAGTTAACCTACTCATAGCCGGACTATATCGGGTCTATAGTTAACCTACTCATAGCCAGACTATATCGGGTCTATAGTTAACTTACTCATAGCCGGGACTATATCGGGTCTATAGTTAACCTACTCATAGCTGGACTATATCGGATCTATAGTTAACCTACTCATAGCCAGACTATATCGGGTCTATAGTTAACTTACTCATAGCCGGACTATATCGGGTCTATAGTTAACTTACTCATAGCCGGGACTATATCGGGTCTATAGTTAACCTACTCATAGCTGGACTATATCGGATCTATAGTTAACCTACTCATAGCCAGACTATATCGGGTCTATAGTTAACCTACTCATAGCCGGACTATATCGGGTCTATAGTTAACCTACTCATAGCCAGACTATATCTGGTCTATAGTTAACCTACTCATAGCCGGACTATATCGGGTCTATAGTTAACCTACTCATAGCCGGACTATATCGGGTCTATAGTTAACCTAGACGCTGAAATGATGGCTATTGCTTGTTGGAGATGGTGTCGTCAAGCGGCCGTTAATAACTAATGACTTTCACAGCGGAAATGAATCAATTAAAAACCGACTTAAACTGAACAATGACTTTCTTCTAAATCTTCTGTAAAGTCAAAACAAAGTTTGTTGCATTATTTTCCTGTTATCACTGTAAAGCTGCTTTGAAACACTCTGTACTGTTAGAAGGTGACTACACCGTTCTGAGCAGTGGGGAGGAATGAACACTAAACTGTGTGTGTGTGTGTGAGAGAGAGAGAGAGAGAGAGAGAGAGAGAGAGAGAGAGTACGTGTGTGTGTGTGTGTGTGTGTGTGTGTGTGTGTGTGTGTGTGTGTGTGTGTGTGTGTGTGAGAGAGAGAGAGAGAGAGAGAGAGAGAGAGAGAGAGTATGTGTGAGTGTGTGTGTGTGTGTGTGTGTGTGTGTGTGTGTGTGTGTGTGTGAGAGAGAGAGAGAGAGAGAGAGAGAGAGAGAGTACGTGTGAGTGTGTGTGTGTGTGTGTGTGTGTGAGAGAGAGAGAGAGAGAGAGAGAGAGAGTGTGTGTGTGTGTGTGTGTGTGTGTGTGTGTGTGCATGTTTGACCTGTTGCTCATGTGCTGTGAACGGAGTGTAACATCAGTGTGTGAGTATGTGAGAGCACCAGGACACACTTCACGATGCTAAAACAACAGTATTTTTAGATCTTCTCTCTGCTATAAATGGACTGGTTTTGTTTAGATGTTTAATCTGTGAACAGCAGGAGTTAGTCATCGACCGGTGCTGAATGATGTTACGATCACATGCCAACTGCTCGTGTGTGTGTGAGTGAGTGATTGTGTTTGAATGTGACACAGGCTCTCACACACACACACACACACACACACACACACACACACACACACACACACACACACACACACACACACACACACACACACACACACACACACACACACACACACGCACACACACACACACATACACACAGTGCTGAAGATCTGAGCTGATGGAGTTTGTCAGTAGACAGGATTTACACACCGAAATCATTCAGACGTAATATCTGAATACCATTAGATCACAAAATATCAAATCAAGTCCTGTTGCACTACAGATGCAGTGATGTTAAAGAAAACTGTGTGTGTGTGTGTGTGTGTGTGTGTGTGTGTGTGTGTGTGTGTGTGTGTGTGTGTGTGTGTTTAGTGGACCATGAGGACAGTTTGACATTAGTGAAGAGAAAAAATCCTGGATCTGATCAAGCACACACACACACACACACACACACACACACACACACACACACACACACACACACACACACACACACACACACACACACACACACACACACACACACATTTCTGTTACACATGAACATTAACTGTTAACTTTGTTAGTTATTTGGTCTTTAATAATGTTCTCAAAACGTTAGGACATAAACATCAATACATCATTTATTGAATGTTTTTTATTAAATGTTTTAGTTGGATGTTCTCTAAACGTTTTTCAAATGTTACTTGTTTTAGAATGTTCAAAGAACATTCAAAAGTGACGTTCCCATAATGTTTGAAAAATGATAAGATGGAATATTTCCTCAACGTTCACATAACCAAGGAAAAAACTAAACATTAAAAAAAATGGACGTTATGAATGTTGGGAGAACATTCAGAAATATTTTCATGACTTAATGGGAATGTTAGCAACATGTTCTACAACTTAATTATGTGTTTGCTGGTTCAAGCTGGTCGATTTAACCTGGTCATCCATTTATAGCGAGTTGTGCTGCTTGTGGAAGATTTTCAGGAATAAATTAAGATGATTCATGAATGTGAGCAAATGAAAATAATGAAAATAATGCTCAGTTCTTTAACAGCCGGTTTAGCCGTTGCTGTGAAAGCAAACACATGTACAGTAACAGCAGTGTAAGATCGGCTCCTTCTAATGGGGAAATTACTAGAATAAAGTTACGTAACTTTATAACCATTTTGTCATTTCATAAAGCCAGGAGTTCTGGTGTCCATGACAACCACGAAAACACGGGAAAACATTTCCCTCCAAAAGAAAGAAGGAGGAGAGAAAGAAGCAGGATAATGTTGTTCTCATCACTCAACACACTCACGGTTCATGATGTTTGCAACTAATGCAAGGGTTTCATCTCGAATAGTTCTGATGTGTAAGAGAAGAACTGGGACCTCTTCCCAGTGTGTGTGTGTGTGTGTGTGTGTGTGTGTGTGAGTGTGAGTGTGTGTGTGTTCAGGGACGCTCGTGTTTCTTCTGAGTGTGACTCTGTGCCGGAATGATGTGGAAGAGCCTGAGGCTTAAACCGGGCTAAACGAATGACAAACAAACCATTAAAGTGAGTGTGTGTGTGTGTGTAATAAGGGTCAAAATGAGACTACAGTGTTTCTTGAGTGTTTCTCACCACATGAAATGCCTTCAGAAGACTGGACACACACACACACACACACACACACACACACACACACACACACACACACACACACACACACACACACACACACACACACACACACACACACACACTGCACGAACCGTTACGCCTGTTAGGAGATTTTCAGGGATTGTTTTGAGATTATGTAAAGGAGCAGCGCAACCGGCACTCTTCTTTCTCTTGTTTCCAGTCCAAATATCTAAAAATTCTTAAATCAAGATGCATTTACTAGAGGAGTAAAATGCCATAAGATATTAAGTCTTGTTTTCTGGGGAAATAAATCAAAATTAAGTGAGTTGTTGCTTATAAAAAGCTAAATTATCTGCCAGTGGGGAAAGAAAAATAATGTTAATTCAAACAGAAACAAGATTATTTTTCTGACCACATTGGCAGATACTTTTGCATGTTACAAGCAACAACTCACTTAATTTTGATTTCCCCAGAAAACAAGACTTAATATCTTATGGCATTTTACTCCTCTAGTAAATGCATTTTGATTTAAGAATTTGGTAACACTTTACAATAAGGTTCATTAAAGCTGCAGTCCGCAGTTTCCCCTCTTTGTCGCCATCTCTGTTTGAAATCTGCAATTGCAGTTATTCGCGGAATGATCAGCTGTACGTGTGTTGTGCCTCGGCTCGGCACAGCGCGGACGAATCCAGTGTTTTGAGGAGAACGTGCGGCTGTCAGTCGCCGCCGCTGTGGATCCTGGCATTCGGAATCACAGATTCTTCTTTTTGGAAGTATGACCAACATAATAATTTTCTCCGGAAATGTCCTCTGATCAAGAAACATCCACTTTTATTCTGACCAACTAAGGGGAAAAAAGCATTGCAGTAAATCACGCTAATTACATCTAACGATCGCTCATCATATCACGTCAAACCGTGCAAATTATACTTTGTTCTCAAATTGTTAATGTTAACAACATCAGCATTGCGTGACTACATCTAACGTGTATTGGGCCTACCTCCAGTTCCCATTTCTGTGCAATCTAATTTCTAATCGTCACACCAACAAATGAATGTTCCTTAGAACTGGTTCTTCCCTGTCCGGCAGAACAACAGCGTCTCTGCGTCTGTGTTAAACCTCTTCAAAACATGGAGTTCACGACACCTTTCAGAAGCCCTTCCGATATCATCCTTGTGTCCGCATGGGCCGGTGTCGGTCTCTTTAGTTCTGTAGCCGCTCCGAAGTCCGAAGTCTTTTGCATTTTACAGCGGGTGAATCTCCAGTTGGTGATCGTCGTTTGAACCTTTCTGGATCCACCTTCAAACTGATAAGTTTAATTATATCAAGTGCTGTGAGAAAAGGCTATAAATCTCCAGCATCCTCACACTCATCGCCGACTAGCCCAGACTCTTCTTCATGTGGTCAGATGTGACTTCATGTGGACAGATGTGACGGAATGTGACGGAATGTGGACAGATGTGACGGAATGTGACGGAATGTGGACAGATGTGACGGAATGTGGTCAGATGTGACGGAATGTGGACAGATGTGACGGAATGTGGTCAGATGTGACGGAATGTGGACAGATGTGACGGAATGTGGACAGATGTGACGGAATGTGGACAGATGTGACGGAATGTGGACAGATGTGACGGAATGTGGACAGATGTGACGGAATGACGCAAAGAAATGCTTGAATTTCCCGCAGAAATCCACCAGTACCGTTGGAGTTAAACACATGATTAGAAGCGTACCGTTCTGAACCGAGCGACGGCAAGCAGAGAGTTCTGAACACTGGCTGGTTATGTACTTGCTCAAATTTATTTTGGATCATTTTTAACCCAAAAAAACTAACAAAGAACAATACATTTGTTCCAGTATTTATTAATCTTTGTTCATGTTAGTTAATAAAAATCCAGCTGTTTATTGTTTGTTCATGTTAGTTCACAGTGCATTAACTAATGTTCACAAAAACAACCTTTGATTTTAATAATGTATTAGTAAATGTTGAAATTCATATGAACTAAGATTAATAAATGATGAAGAAGTATTGTTCATTCTTAGTTCATGTTCACTAAGGTAGTTAAATAATGTTAACTAATAAACCCTATTGTAAAGTGTTACCAAGAATGTTTAGATATGTGGAAACAAGACAAAAATACTGAGTGAGAAAAGCATTTTTTGCAGTGTGAAAGTAAGTCATACGGGTTTGAACAACATGAGTAAATGAAGACAGAGCTTGGGCTGTTGTTGTAGACGGAGGTCAGTGATCTCACCAAAGTCCAGCCAGGAAAGTTTCTTCTGTGTTTCTTTCATTTCTCAGCTCGTACAGTTCTGGCTATTCTCCTGCTCAGGTTCAGTGTGTAGGGAACAGCACTAATGAGTGAAGATCATGGTGACTCATCTCAGATCTGGGGGAGGAACACCACACACACTCATCACAAAACCTCAGCGCTGCCAAAACACTCTCCGCCCCACAATCACACCACACACACACACGCTGACTTATGAAACACACACTCACACACACACTCATCATTACTTCAAAGTTACTGTCGTCATTGGGTGAAACTCAGCGCTGGGTGTGAGGCTCATAATCACACACACACACACACACACACACATGGATGGACGGACGCTGCTTGTGTTTATTCTCTCGTAAAGTCAACAGTATCGCGTTGTGCCAAGCATTCGTTCGCTCTTCTCAGAGGACATTACCACGGCTGTGCCGCCCAAAACAACAACACAGTGTGTGTGTGTGTGTGTGTGTGTGTGTGTGTGTGTGTGTGTGTGTGTGTGTGTGTGTGTGTGTGTGTGTGTGTGTGTGTTACAGACACGAGTGTTTCAGCCTCCTCATGAAGACTCGGTTTTAAGTCACAATGAAAGCAAAATGGAAAGTTCTTGTTTTTTATGGAATATTGCAGTTCTCTATAAATCAATTATCCGTGCACATCATTATTGTTTAATTTCATGTGCCTTGAATCAAAATAACGTCCCCTCTCATAAAATTGTGTCCCAAACATTTTGTTGATAAATGGCAAAGATTTTTCTGACTATCAGAGTTAGTACTGGCTGCAGATAAAGTCCTAATTGTTGGTGATTTTAATATACATGTAGATAACGAAAAAGATGCATTGGGATTGGCATTTAAAGACATTCTGAACTCAATTGGAGTTAGACAACACGTGTCAGGACCGACTCATTGTCGTAATCATACTCTAGATCTAATATTATCACACGGAATAGATGTTGATGCCGTTGAAATTCTGCAGCAGAGCGATGACATCTCAGATCATTATCTAGTCTCGTGTAAACTTCATTTAGCCAAGGCTGCAAAGCCGACTCCGTGTTATAAATATGTGAGAACTATCACTTCTGCCACTAAAGATTGCTTTATTAATAATCTTCCTGATCAGTTTCATCATCTCAGCATCCCAGATAGCTTAGAAGAACTCGATATTGCGACAGAAACTTTTAACTCTCTCTTTTCCAGCACTTTAGACACAGTTGCTCCGTTGCGCTTAAAGAAGATTAAAGAAAATAGTCCAACGCCGTGGTACAGCGAGCACACTCAGGCCCTTAAGAGAGCAGCCGGAGAGATGGAGCGCAACTGGAAGAAAACAAAACTAGAGGTATTTCGCATTTCATGGAAGGAGAGCTCGATTACTTACAGAGAGGCTTTAAAAGCTGCTAGATCTGCTTATTTTACAACCCTATTAGAAGAAAATAAACATAATCCTAGGTATTTATTTGAAATTGTGGCTAAACTAACGAAAAATAAATCTTCAACCACAGATGTTTTCAAGCAACACAGCAGTAATGACTTTATGAACTTCTTTACTAACAAGATTGATAATATCAGGGAGAAAATTATAACTATGCAACCGTCTACTACAGTATCGCATCAGGCAGTGCATTGTAGTCTCCCTGAGGAAAGATTTGATTCATTTATTGCTATAGAAGAGGAAGAATTCGCTAAACTCGTTAAATCATCTAAATCTACAACATGTATGTTAGACCCTATACTGACTAAGCTCCTGAAAGAGATGCTTCCAGAGGTCATAGATCCTCTTCTTAATATCATTAATTCATCTTTGTCACTAGGATACGTACCAAAAACTTTTAAGCTGGTTATTATTAAACCGCTTGTTAAAAAAACGCAACTTGATCCTAAAGAATTAGTCAATTACAGGCCGATTTAATTCCTTTAAAGGCAGTATCCTCACAACTATGTTCCTTTTTTAGAAAGAAATGGGGTAGCACTTTATTTTACAGTCTTGTTCTCCATGTACACATGATGTACTTATTACAGTAATTACAATAACTGTGTAATAACTATGTGCTAACCCTGAGCCGACTCCTAACCCTAACTGTACACTGAAATAATGACACTTTTGTATTTTTAGAGCTGCTTTACAGCAGAATTTGTTTAGTTTGCGTAATTGGTTCTGTTACAGTAATTGTAAGATCAGATGTTGAAGCGTCTGATTCTCGGACACACGTAGGGAGAAAGTAATTAAGGGATTTAGATAATAGTCAGTTTTGTTCTAAACAAAAGTAAACATTTCTCAGAAAGCAATGATTAAGATACGATTGTCGGTTGTCATAAGTGATAAAGAGCCGGTTGTTAAATGTGTGAGTTTAACATTTTCCAAATGTTATTATCAGACTTTTAAGCAACAATGTTGAGAAATATAGAGTATGTTTTTAATTTCAGCTATAGTAACGTCTCTAAATTCAGGCAGAATTACTATAGTAAAGAATGATGTCGTTATTTACTGTGATCACTTAAACTACACTGCAAAACATCATGTAGATATTTGTGCTGGAAAACGAGACAGAAACACTGAGGAAGAACATGATGTTTGCAGTGCAGAAACACATGATTTGACTGATTGTTAAGGACTGATATGTTTCTCTGTGTGTCGTGTTCGGAGCGGCGTGTGTTTAGCATTAAATGCCTCAATGCGTTTGATCACACGAGTGACTGCGAGGCTTACTTTAAACGTCTCGGTTCCGGAGCTGGAATCACGCTCAGTGTTAGCCGCTAGCGTTAGCCGCTAGTGTTAGCCTGCAGTCGCTCTCGCCTGTCCATCCCCAGGGATGAATATTGAATATTTGGTGCCGCTTGTTAAAATGCCCTCAGAACCTTCCTGTCTTCTGACATTCAGCTGGGCTCAAGAAATTATTCGCTTCTGACCCACTTTTGTGTTTTTTAGACCTGCAACGCTGAATTCAAAGTAGGAGAGTGAATTGTGCGACTGTGAGGAAAATCTTTGAAGGAAAAGCTGGAAAATCTCGGTTGAGACTCAGGGCCCTATCATACACTCGGTGCAATGTGGCGCGACAAAAGTGTGTTTTGTTAGTTTCAGCTCAACGCAGTTTTCATTTTCACGACACATTGTTTAAATAGCGAATGCATTTGCTGGTCTGAGAACCAGGTGTGTGTGTTCAGGCGCATGTTGGACCGATGCTATTTTGAGGAACCGTTGACCAACTGGTCTAAAGTCAATGGTGCAGTCTTTCTTTTGTTATTTAAAGAGCGTGTTAGTAATGTGCGCCTATAAGCGTGTCCACAACACACACATTCTGCTTATTACACACACACACACACACACACACACACACACACACACACACACACACTCTGCTTATTACACACACAGGGACGCGCAGCAGCACACAGACATGCCAAATATGAAAAATAAAAGGATTAAAATGTAGAAGAGTATTATTGTGTACGCTAAGATATGGTGAATCCAGCTTGTCCTGTAGATGGTCTTGCTTAAACCTCACACACACACACACACACACACACATACACTCACACACAGCTTTTAACTCACGCACAAGCAATCCGTTTCCTCGCTAGAGAAGCATTCAGCAAGCGTTCACTTGCTAATTCCTCCATGTAAATAGCGAATCCGCCATGGCGCGAGCGCAACTGGCATTTAAAGGGAATGGGAGACGAGACTCTGATTGGTTTATTACACGTAAAGCCCAAAACACACCCATTACTCATTAAGAGAATAGGGACAACCCTTTTAGACCATGCACCGGGACCGCCGACCATTTGTCCCGTCGTTAAACTAGCAAAAGTGGATTCAGACACGCCATAAGTGCACTTGAGCCGAGCGCTTTAGAACATGCACTTATCCTTAAAAAAGGGCCCCAAAGACCCGCTGACGGACACATCAACATCAAACATCATTAACTTTATCCAAACTTCAGTTATTAATACACTCAGTGTAAATCATCCAAAACCGAGCAGCCGGCGCTAATGAATAATGAATTGCTATAACACACAGAGTTTGGTGCCAATGTTAATATAACACTGATGTGAAGCGCTCTGCTAACCACATGACCCACACGCATCACTTACAGCCCAGACTCTTTCTGTGATGAAGATCGTCATATTCATTTTAATATGAATTAAGATCGTCACAGAACAGCAGAAACATGCTCTTACCTGGCAGTCTCTACAGAAGAGCAAGCAAACACTTCAATCGTGTTTTGAAGCTTCAGCGTTCAGCGGATCTGTGTGTTTCTGTGTGTTTGGCTGCCACTGATGCCTCTATTTATCTTTGCTAAATGACTCAGGTGAATCTCACTGGTGAATCAGCAGGTGTCACGTCTTAGAGCATGTGTGGGCACACACACAGACACACACACACACACACACACACACACACACACACTATACACTATACACTCACACAAACACACTGTACACTCACACACAAACACACAAACACTATACACTCTCACAAACACACAAACACTATACACTCTCACAAACACACCATACACTCTCACAAACACACCATACACTTGTGTGTACAGAAAGACTGCTGGAAGCTGCTAGATCTGCTTGTTTTTCGACTCTCTTAGAAGAAAACAAACACAACCCTAGATTTTTATTTGACACAGTGGCTAAACTAACAAGAAATAAAGCTTCTACTTCTGAAGTTTCCAAGCAGCACAGCAGTAATGACTTTATGAACTTCTTCACTTATAAGATTGATAATATCAGGGAGAAAATTATAACTATGCAGCCGTCTACTACAGTATCGCATCAGGCAGTGCATTGTAGTCTCCCTGAGGAAAACTTCATTCATTCGTTGCTATAGGAGAGGAAGAATTCGCTAAACTCGTTAAATCATCTAAATCTACAACATGTATGTTAGACCCTATACTGGCTAAGCTACTGAAAGAGATGCTTCCAGAGGTCACAGATCCTCTTCTTAATATCATTAATTCATCTTTGTCTCTAGGATACGTACCAAAAACATTTAAGCTGGCTATGATTAAACCGCTTGTTAAAAAAATGCAACTTGATCGTACAGAATTAGTCAATTACAGGCCGATCTCAAATCTACCTTTTCTGTCAAAGATATTAGAAAAGGCGGTATCCTCACAACTGTGCTCCTTTCTTGAGAGAAATGATATCTGAGGATTTCCAGTCCGGATTTAGACCGTACCATAGTACCGAGACTGCTCTCGTTAGAGTCACAAATGATTTGCTCTTATCATCCGATCGTGGTTGTGTCTCTCTATTAGTGTTACTCGATCTTAGTGCTGCATTTGACACCATTGACCACAACATTCTTTTAAATAGACTCGAACATTATGTTGGCATTAGTGGAATTGCACTAGCATGGTTTAAATCACACTTATCTGACCGTTATCAGTTTGTAGCAGTAAATGAAGAGATGTCTCATCGATCACAAGTTCAGTATGGCGTACCACAAGGCTCAGTACTAGGACCGCTGCTGTTCACTCTGTACATGCTACACACACACACACACACACACACACACACACACACACACACACACACACACACACACACACACACACACACACACACACACACACACACACACTCTGTACATGCTACCCTCACACACACACACACACACACACACACACACACACACACACACACACACACACACACACACACACACACACACACACACACACACACACACACACTCTCTCTCTGTACATGCTACCCTCACACACACACACACACACACACACACACACACACACACACACACACACACACACACACACACACACACACACACACACACACACTCTCTGTACATGCTACCCTTAGGAGATATCATTAGGAAGCATGGCATTAGTTTTCACTGTTATGCCGATGATACTCGGCTCTATATTTCTTCGCGGCCAGACGAAACTTACCAGTTCACTAAATTAACGGAATGCAGCGGATATAAAAAACTGGATGACTAGTAATTTCCTGCTACTTAATTCTGAAAAAACAGAGATTCTAATTATTGGACAAAAAACTTCCTCACGTAATAATCTAGAATACTGTCTAACACTTGATGGCTGCTCTGTGAAGTCTTCGTCGTCGGTTAGGAACCTGGGTGTGTGTGTGTGTGTGTGCGTGTGTGCGTGTGTGTGTGTGTGTGTGTGTGTGTGTGTGTGTGTGTGTGCGTGTGTGCGTGTGTGTGTGTGTGTGTGTGCTCTTTGATACCAATCTTTCATTTGAAAGTCACGTGTCTAGTGTCTGTAAAACCGCATTTTTCCATCTTAAAAATACATCTAAATTACGCCATATGCTCTCATTGACAAATGCGGAACAGTTAGTTCATGCGTTCATGAGCTCAAGGCTAGATTATTGTAATGCTCTACTGGGTGGTTGCCCTGCACGCTTAATAAACAAACTACAGCTGGTCCAAAACGCAGCAGCTCGAGTTCTTACCAGAACCAGGAAGTATGACCATATTAGCCCGGTTCTGTCAACACTGCACTGGCTCCCTATTAAACATCATGTAAATTTTAAAATATTGCTGATTACTTACAAAGCACTAAATGGTTTAGCGCCGCAGTGCTTGAGCGAGCTCTTAACGCATTATAGTCCTTCACGTCTATTGCGATCTCAAAATTCCAGCCAGTTGATAATACCTAGAATATCTAAATCGACTGCTGGCGGCAGATCCTTATTTAGCACCAAAACTCTGGAACAGCCTTCCTACCATTGTCCGGGAAGCAGACACACTCTGTCAGTTCAAAGCTAGACTAAAGACACATCTCTTTGACCTAGCATACACATAGAAAATTATACATTCCTATTGTTCAAATCAGTTAAATGATTATTAGGCTGCATAAATTAGGTCAGCCAGAACCGGGAACACTTCTGACCTCTGACCTGTAATGCCTGGATCATAATCACACTGTTCGTTGGCCAGAGGAGAACTGAGCGACTGAGTCTGGGTTCTCCCAAGGTTTGTTTCTCCATTCTGTCACTGATGGAGTTTTGGTTCCTCCACTGTTGCCTTGGCTTTTGTCTTGCTTAGTTGGGGACATTTAATATTCAACAATATTATTGATCTGCCTTATTTAAGGTGGACGATGATGCAATTTTCTTCCAGAAACAAACTTTATTTATTTTATTTTCATGTTATTAGTGTGAATCTGTATTGTAAAAAGCACTAGGACAAACTTGACAAACACACCATACACTCACACTCACACAAACACACCATACACTCACACAAACACACCATACACTCACAAACACACCATACACTCACAAACACACCATACACTCACAAACACACCATACACTCACACAAACACACCATACACACTCACACAAACACACCATACACACTCACAAACACACCATACACTCTCACAAACACACCATACACTCTCACAAACACACCATACACACTCACAAACACACCATACACTCACACTCACACAAACCCCTTCTCTATCGGATATTGTCTCAACACTCATATTGCGAAAGGCACAAAAAATCTTAAATGATTCAGAACACCCACTTTATAAATATTTTATCCTTTTGCCTTCTGGCCGTAGGTATAGGTTACCGATGTGTAGAAGGGCCAAGTTTAGTAAGAGTTTTGTTCCTGTATCTACACGAGCTCTAAATACGGTACATAGGTAATGGGCCATTGATGTGTCAGGTATGCTCACTCTCACTTTTTTTTTTTTTTTTTTTTTTTTTTTTTTTTGATTATGTTGTTAATATGTTATGTGTGTTTGTATTTGTATTATGTACGCACCTATGGTGGAAACCAATTTCCTCTTGAGGACAAATAAAAGGAATAATAATAATAATAATAATAATAATAATAATAATAATAATAAAAACACAACATACACTCACACTCACACAAACACAACATACACTCACACAAACACACCATACACTCACAAACACACCATACACTCACAAACACACACTCACAAACACACCATACACTCACAAACACACCATACACTCACAAACACACCATACACACTCACAAACACACCATACACTCACAAACACACCATACACACTCACAAACACAATATACACACTCACAAACACACCATGACCATACACTCACAAACACTCACACAAACACAACATACACTCACAAACACACCATACACTCACAAACACACCATACACACTCACAAACACACCATACACTCTCACAAACACAACATACACTCACAAACACACCATACACTCACACTCACACAAACACAACATACACTCACACTCACACAAACACAACATACACTCACACAAACACACCATACACACTCACAAACACACCATACACTCACAAACACACACTCACAAACACACCATACACTCACAAACACACCATACACTCACAAACACACCATGACCATACACTCACAAACACACCATACACACTCACAAACACACCATGACCATACACTCACAAACACACCATACACTCACAAACACACCATACACACTCACAAACACACCATACACTCTCACAAACACACCATACACTCTCACAAACACACCATACACTCACACTCACACAAACACAACATACACTCACACTCACACAAACACAACATACACTCACACAAACACACCATACACACTCACAAACACACCATACACTCACAAACACACACTCACAAACACACCATACACTCACAAACACTCACACAAACACAACATACACTCACAAACACACCATACACTCACAAACACACCATACACTCACAAACACACCATACACACTCACAAACACACCATACACACTCACAAACACACCATACACTCACACTCACACAAACACAACATACACTCACACTCACACAAACACAACATACACTCACACTCACACAAACACAACATACACTCACACAAACACACCATACACTCACAAACACACCATACACACTCACAAACACACCATACACTCTCACAAACACACCATACACTCTCACAAACACACCATACACTCTCACAAACACACCATACACTCACAAACACACCATACACACTCACAAACACACCATACACTCTCACAAACACACCATACACTCACACTCACACAAACACAACATACACTCACACCCACACAAACACAACATACACTCACACAAACACACCATACACACTCACAAACACACCATACACTCACAAACACACACTCACAAACACAACATACACTCACAAACACACCATACACTCACAAACACACCATACACTCACAAACACACCATACACACTCACAAACACACCATACACACTCACAAACACACCATACACTCACACTCACACAAACACAACATACACTCACACTCACACAAACACAACATACACTCACACTCACACAAACACAACATACACTCACACAAACACACCATACACTCACAAACACACCATACACACTCACAAACACACCATACACTCTCACAAACACACCATACACTCACACAAACACAACATACACTCACACAAACACACCATACACACTCACAAACACACACCATACACTCACAAACACACACTCACAAACACACCATACACTCACAAACACTCACACAAACACAACATACACTCACAAACACACCATACACTCACAAACACACCATACACACTCACAAACACACCATGACCATACACTCACAAACACAACATACACTCACAAACACACCATACACTCACAAACACACCATACACTCACAAACACACCATACACTCTCACAAACACACCATACACACACTCACAAACACAACATACACTCTCACAAACACAACATACACTCACAAACACACCATACACTCACAAACACACCATACACTCACACAAACACACCATACACACTCACAAACACACCATACACTCACACAAACACACACAGCCATGTTTATGTGATTTGTGAGGACATTGCATAGGCGTAATGGTTTTTATACTGTACTAACTGTATATTCTATCCCCTTACACTGCCCCTATCCCTAAACCTGCCCATCACAGGAAACATTCTGCATTTTTACATTTTTAAAAAAACACTGCTTAGTATGTTTTTAAAGCCATTTGAAAAACGAGGACCCCCAAAATGTCCTCATAAATCACGTATTTTCCCGAGTGTCCTCATTTGCAGGTGTGTTATCATAAAAATGTCCTCAGTTGTCATGAAAACAAGTACACCATACACTCTCACAAACACACCATACACACACTCACAAACACAACATACACTCTCACAAACACACCATACACTCACAAACACACCATACACTCACACAAACACACCATACACACTCACAAACACACCATACACTCACACAAACACACCATACACACTCACAAACACACCATACACTCTCACAAACACAACATACACTCTCACAAACACAACATACACTCACAAACACACCATACACTCACACAAACACACCATACACACTCACAAACACACCATACACTCTCACAAACACACCATACACTCTCACAAACACACCATACACACACTCACAAACACAACATACACTCTCACAAACACAACATACACTCACAAACACACCATACACTCACAAACACACCATACACTCACACAAACACACCATACACACTCACAAACACACCATACACTCTCACAAACACACCATACACTCACACAAACACACCATACACACTCACAAACACACCATACACACTCACAAACACACCATACACACTCAATAACACAACATACACACTCACAAACACACCATACACTCACAAACACACCATACACTCACAAACACACCATACACTCACAAACACACCATACACTCACAAACACACCATACACACACAAACACACCATACACTCACAAACACACCATACACTCACAAACACACCATACACACACAAACACACCATACACTCACAAACACAACATACTCTCACAAACACAACATACACTCACAAACACACCATACACACACAAACACACCATACACTCACAAACACAACATACTCTCACAAACACAACATACACACACAAACACAACATACACTCACAAACACACCATACACTCACAAACACACCATACACTCACAAACACACCATACACTCACAAACACACCATACACTCACAAACACAACATACACTCACAAACACAACATACACTCTCACAAACACACCATACACTCACAAACACAACATACTCTCACAAACACACCATACACTCACAAACACACCATACACTCACAAACACACCATACACTCACAAACACACCATACACACACAAACACAACATACACTCACAAACACACCATACACTCACAAACACACCATACACTCACAAACACAACATACACTCACAAACACAACATACACTCTCACAAACACACCATACACTCACAAACACACCATACACTCACAAACACACCATACACTCACAAACACACCATACACACACAAACACAACATACACTCACAAACACACCATACACTCACAAACACACCATACACTCACAAACACAACATACACTCACAAACACAACATACACTCTCACAAACACACCATACACTCACAAACACACCATACACTCACAAACACACCATACACTCTCACAAACACACCATACACTCTCACAAACACACCATACACACTCACAAACACACCATACACTCTCACAAACACACCATACACTCTCAAAAACACACCATACACTCTCACAAACACACCATACACTCTCACAAACACACCATACACACTCACAAACACAACATACACACTCACAAACACACCATACACTCTCACAAACACACCATACACTCTCAAAAACACACCATACACTCTCACAAACACACCATACACACTCACAAACACAACATACACACTCACAAACACACCATACACTCTCAAAAACACACCATACACTCTCACAAACACACCATACACACTCACAAACACAACATACACACTCACAAACACACCATACACTCTCACAAACACAACATACACTCACAAACACACCATACACTCACAAACACACCATACACTCACAAACACAACATACACTCACAAACACAACATACACTCTCACAAACACACCATACACTCACAAACACAACATACTCTCACAAACACACCATACACTCACAAACACACCATACACTCACAAACACACCATACACACACAAACACAACATACACTCACAAACACACCATACACTCACAAACACACCATACACTCACAAACACAACATACACTCACAAACACAACATACACTCTCACAAACACACCATACACTCACAAACACACCATACACTCACAAACACACCATACACTCACAAACACACCATACACACACAAACACAACATACACTCACAAACACACCATACACTCACAAACACACCATACACTCACAAACACAACATACACTCACAAACACAACATACACTCTCACAAACACACCATACACTCACAAACACACCATACACTCACAAACACACCATACACTCTCACAAACACACCATACACTCTCACAAACACACCATACACACTCACAAACACACCATACACTCTCACAAACACACCATACACTCTCAAAAACACACCATACACTCTCACAAACACACCATACACTCTCACAAACACACCATACACACTCACAAACACAACATACACACTCACAAACACACCATACACTCTCACAAACACACCATACACTCTCAAAAACACACCATACACTCTCACAAACACACCATACACACTCACAAACACAACATACACACTCACAAACACACCATACACTCTCAAAAACACACCATACACTCTCACAAACACACCATACACACTCACAAACACAACATACACACTCACAAACACACCATACACTCTCACAAACACACCATACACTCTCAAAAACACACCATACAATCTCAAAAACACACCATACACTCTCACAAACACACCATACACACTCACAAACACACCATACACTCTCACAAACACACCATACACTCACAAACACAACATACACTCACAAACACAACATACACTCTCACAAACACACCATACACTCACAAACACACCATACACTCACAAACACACCATACACTCACAAACACACCATACACACACAAACACAACATACACTCACAAACACACCATACACTCACAAACACACCATACACTCACAAACACAACATACACTCACAAACACAACATACACTCTCACAAACACACCATACACTCACAAACACACCATACACTCACAAACACACCATACACTCTCACAAACACACCATACACTCTCACAAACACACCATACACACTCACAAACACACCATACACTCTCACAAACACACCATACACTCTCAAAAACACACCATACACTCTCACAAACACACCATACACTCTCACAAACACACCATACACACTCACAAACACAACATACACACTCACAAACACACCATACACTCTCACAAACACACCATACACTCTCAAAAACACACCATACACTCTCACAAACACACCATACACACTCACAAACACAACATACACACTCACAAACACACCATACACTCTCAAAAACACACCATACACTCTCACAAACACACCATACACACTCACAAACACAACATACACACTCACAAACACACCATACACTCTCACAAACACACCATACACTCTCAAAAACACACCATACAATCTCAAAAACACACCATACACTCTCACAAACACACCATACACACTCACAAACACAACATACACACTCACAAACACACCATACACACTCACAAACACATCATACACTCACAAACACACCATACACTCTCACAAACACACCATACACTCACAAACACAACATACACACTCACAAACACAACATACACACTCACAAACACACCATACACACTCACAAACACACCATACACTCACAAACACACCATACACACTCACAAACACACCATACACTCACAAACACAACCTACTCTCACAAACACACCATACACTCACAAACACACCATACACTCTCACAAACACACCATACACTCTCACAAACACACCATACACTCTCACAAACACACCATACACTCTCACAAACACAACATACACACTCACAAACACACCATACACTCACACAAACACACCATACACTCTCTCAAACACAACATACACAAACACACCATACACACTCACAAACACAACATACACTCACAAACACACCATACACACTCAGAAACACACATACACTCCAAACACTCCAAACACACTCACAAACACACACACACACTCAAACACACCATACACTCTCACAATACACAATCATACCTCTCACTAACATACACCATACACTCTCACAAACACACCATACACTCTCACAAACACACCATACACTCTCACAAACACACCATACACACTCACAAACACAACATACACTTTCACAAACACACCATACACACTCACAAACACAACATACACTCACACAAACACAACATAAACTCACAAACACACCATACACTCTCACAAACACACCATACACACTCACTCACACACACACACATACGCACACATGATTCAGATCTCTAATGTCTTGCACTAATTACAGAGAATTAGCTGTTTTCCTCATGCGGATTGTTTGCACATCATCATCATCATCATCATCATCATCATCATCATCATCATTACTGTGATCCTCAGAAGGTCATCAAGAGTTCAGAAGGTCATCAAGAGTTCAGAAGGTCATCAAGGGTTAGGGAGTTGAGCCGATGAAAACGAGGAAGCGCTCGGTTAATGATAAACCCTGACATTAGGGTGAGTGAAGCGCTGAGAACGTGTCAATCGACAGGCAAACCACAGTAATACTGGGAACAGCAAGAGTTTATCTAATATCTATATTTAATCCGTGGGAGTTTAGTGCTGACAAACACACAGCTGAAGGTCACCAGGGCTAACAGGCTGAATCACACCAAACATGGCCGGAAAATAAGTAAAATATCTAAATATCTTTCATTTATGGCCATTTCAATTGTATTTATTGTATGTAAAGTATGATAAATGAAATTCTAATGAAAACTACTACAGAGAATAATGAGAAAGAAGATGTTAAACCTAAATGATGGTCTTTGTTGTCATTATATGAAATATGATTTCTCATTTCTGTCCTGTGGATCTGAGGTGACAGTGACGAGTTTAGTGAGATTCATGATCAGAGAAGATGAAGACTTCCGCTGGTACGTGTGCTTTCTACTCTTCATTAATAACATGTCATTGTTTTTTAAGGAGGATGTGTGAAGGAGAGCAGTTCTGAAGGTCATCAGCAGGAGACTGACGAGGTCACGGGGTCACGGGGTCACACGTATAAACCCGAGAGATCTGACGTTCATCAGTCATTTTACTCTCTATGAAAGAAGAAACTATCAATCAGTAATACAGGATAACAAGTATACTCTAATAATCTATCACTGCTCATCTTTAGATAAAGACAAAAGCTCTTCGATTGTGACATATGATACTCTGGGAATGAGTGAACGATGATGATGATGATGATGATGATGATGATGATGATGATGATGTTTTTGGGAAGCTGAGTGACTGTCACTCCCACTGAAAGAAAAAAAGATCTGTAGTAGAAAATTGACGAATGATGATTTATAATGTTTCTAGTAAAGCCTCACCAGCACCTGTCCTCCTGTGTCTCGAGTCTCGAGCTGCTCGAAATTATTATTATTATTATTTTTCATGTATTTATTATTAATTATTAATGATTTCCTCTGTGGCGTCTGAGGAAGAGGAAGATAATCTACTGAGCGCAGTTCATCAGGATCACCTTCAGGAAATCTGCTGGTTTTATTAATCAGTGTTGATCATTTAGTTTTATCTTGTTTTTAAACCTATTTTCTGTGAAACAAAAAAAAGGAGAATATTATTCATGAATTGATCAAATGTATACCTCTCTTTGAATAACAGTACATAGATATATAAAGATAAATAAGAATATTAGAGAATCTTCTCGCTGATGAGGGTCTCCTTCGCTTTAAGCATCTTTAATCTCTACATTCTCTGTGTCGAACTCGGGGAATAATGACAGAACATCTTTAAGAGTGAATTCAGGACAGAAATTACCCATCAGTCATTTCTGCTGAAACAGAGAGATTGGGGAATCACACACACACACACACACACACACACACACACACACACACACACACACACACACACACACACACACACACACACACACACATTGTCTGACGGGAATCACACACACACACACGCTGAATGAGCTCATACTCAAACTATCACTCAACAACTCAATAGTTACTAGAAAACATTCATTCACTTTACAGCTGTTCCAGAAATGGGTTCATTTTATGATCCAAAACACAATCTAAATTACTCATCTTCAACGAGGTCAGAAAAATAATCTTGTTTTCCCTTTGAATTGAGATTATTTTTCTGACTCCATTCTGCTTCTCCGGTAAATGTGTCTTGATATCTATGTTCAGATATTTGTGCTGGAGAACGAGACAGAAACCCTGAGGAAGAACATTCCTTCATTTTTTCTCTATCAACACATTTTCCCCTTTGTTTATCTAATTTTTTATCGTGTTGCTCCCGTCACTCGCCTGTTAAAGGGACAATGTGTAGTTTTTTAGGTATTTTATTATCTAAAATCAATATTTTTATTCTCAAATATGTCCTCAATGGTGTACAAATACCTCTGCCAATGATCTGACTTATCCTCGTAAACGAAGAATTTATTATCTTTATATACATGGGACGGGTAGGTCCACGGAGGCTTCCATGTAGTTCCGCCATCTTGAAAAACTATAATAGCAGAGAGGGACAAAAAGTACTAGGCGTTGCTTTTCCACAACGCGTTTCCATTCAGAGCCAGCGTCACGTGACTGAAGCCAGCAGAAGCGGAGGAGCAGAGCAGTGAGAGGCGCTGGTCACTGCCCCGGCAAGTTTAAAAGGCGGCACTGTACGGTTATTAGTCACAGGATAAGGAGTCCTCGTTGTCGAAAAAGTCCAAAGTAGACCATAAAAACGAAGACCGGAGATTACAAAAAACAAGGGTTAATGTCTGGATTGCTTTTTCCAGGTGGAAAGAGCTAATGCAGGAGAAAGCTTTCAAAAGAGACGCTGAAGTTGCCTGCTTTCTTCTCGACGGGTAAGTCAATGTTACGGTCTTAATTACAAGCTTTTTTTCATTGCTTGGTTGTGTAACGTTACTTTATAGACAGA
>CM040820.1:92500-97500 GCA_022828995.1 Vimba vimba | reverse complement strand
GATGTTCACATGGAAACAGGCTTAGGAATCAAAGTCCGATTTAAATCTGAGATCGTAAACAAAATGAAGAATTTAAAAGTGACATAGTGTGCCCCTTTTCACAACATGTAATATAAATCTCTGGTGTCTCCAGAATGTGTCTGTGAAATTTCAGCTTAAAATACCAACAGATCATTTATTATAGCTTGTCAAATTTGCCCCTTTTTAAGGTGTGAGCAAAAACTTGCTGTTTTTGTGTGTGTCCATTTAAATGCAAATGAGCTTTAGCTCCGCCTCCGTTCAGAAGAGGGCGGAGTCTTTACACGAGCTTCAGAAACTCCGGCAATAACAGAACAGGCCAATCTCACTCATCCAGAATCCCAGAGTCACCAGTAGCGAGTGCAGCCTTACGGAGAGACTCAGGAAGAGCTTCTGAATGTTAGTGGAGACATTTCTGTAGTTGTTGTGGAGTTACACTGATCATCTCATCACCATGTTTAACTTCTCCACAAGTGTCCACAGTTCCTGAGGTCTTTATAAGACAGCGGTGACATGTTCTGGTCAATAGTGTTCAGTGCTCGTCTGTGCTCAACCACAGAACAGTTTCAGGCTTTGCAGAGAAAGACTGACCAGAACACATTTACTGGGTTTCACTTTTCATGTTTTCTGGGTTGTTAGAAGCACTGAACCCGATTATAGCACTTACACACGGGGAAAGTCAGATTTTCATGATGTGTCCCCTTTAAGGAAACAGAATTCAATTATTTCATTATTTTTGTGTACATTAATATGTTCATTCACACGACATAAAATATTGAGAATTTGGTGGCTGTTAATTGTTCTGAAATAATTAAACTTAGTTAAGAGAAATATATTTGCTTACATGTATCTACACACACACACAAACACACACACACACACACACACTGCAAACATGATGTTCTTCCTCAGTGTTTCTGTCTTGTTTTCCAGCACAAAAATCTAAACATTCTTCCTATTTTTCTGACCTCATTTGCAGATATTTGTTGTAGATTGAAGGCAGGGCTAGTTTATGTATATAGCACATTTCATACACAATGGTAATTGAAAGTGCTTTACATAAAAAGGAATTAAAATAATCATAAAATAATCACAACAGATGCAAAAATAAGAATACAAGTAGAGAATAAAAATGATTAAAATGATTATTAAATCGATCAGATATACAAGAGTCTGAGAGTTTGTGTTTACACAGATCGAGCGTCTCACAGGCTTTGCACCAGAGAGTCGACTCACTGCAGTCCTGCGTCTGAAAGCTAAACTTTCAAAAGAATTAAAAGAATAAAAAGAGGATACATAGATAAGATAAAGTGCAAACTCATTTAATTTTGACACATTTTTAATAGTTTTCTAGTTTTTCTGATCTAAAATCAATTTGATTCTCCATTAAACATATCTTAATTTATAATACAATATATAAGTAATAATGTTTTATTTTTGCAAAGCTTGTGTTGCACTAATGAATAAAAATCTTTAAAAAAAAAAAGAAGTAAATTCCTGTTCCTGTCATTCGACATAAAGTCTGTCACGGCCTATTCAGATTCAGACTCAGACTCAGACTCAGATTCAGATTCAGACTCAGATTCAGACTCAGACTCAGACTCAGATTCAGACTCAGACTCAGATTCAGATTCAGATTCAGACTCAGACTCAGATTCAGACTCAGACTCAGACTCAGACTCAGATTCAGATTCAGACTCAGACTCAGACTCAGATTCAGACTCAGATTCAGATTCAGATTCAGACTCAGACTCAGATTCAGACTCAGACTCAGATTCAGACTCAGACTCAGACTCAGATTCAGATTCAGATTCAGATTCAGACTCAGATTCAGACTCAGACTCAGACTCAGATTCAGATTCAGACTCAGACTCAGACTCAGACTCAGGCTCAGATTCAGACTCAGATTCAGATTCAGATTCAGATTCAGACTCAGACTCAGACTCAGATTCAGATTCAAACTCAGACTCAGATTCAGATTCAGACTCAGATTCAAACTCAGACTCAGACTCAGACTCAGACTCAGATTCAGACTCAGATTCCGACTCAGACTCAGATTCAAACTCAGACTCAGACTCAGACTCAGACTCAGATTCAAACTCAGATTCAGACTCAGATTCAGATTCAGATTCAGATTCAGACTCAGACTCAGACTCAGATTCAGATTCAGATTCAGATTCAGACTCACTCTTCTGAGTGGATTCTTCAGTTCTGAGTCGGATCCAGATCCTCATATAGAACTGAACTGAACAAAGGTGTGGTTTGAGATTAATTATTTATTTCTCTTTGGGCCGAGGCTCTCGTGTCTCGATCACTGAAGCCTGACGTTCATCATTATCCACGGTTGCCTGGGGAAGATGGAAGAAACCCAACTGGCGGAGCGAATGTGAAGCGGGCCTTATGTCAGGCCAGCAGAATGTGACCGTATTAGTTATTTTGTGTTCTTCTGTAAACATTGGCCGGTTGAGCATCTCATCCTGGAATCACACGTCTCTGCTTTTCACTTCACAGTCGATGACGATTGGCCAACGATTTCATGAACTCGTAATCAAGACATGGCATTGCATGTGCTGTGAGAAACACTGGCATCTTAAAGAAACTTGTGTTCCACGTGCTGCAGTTCCACTAACTCTACCCATCATACCATCACTCTAACCACCATATCAGCTAAATCTATGAAACTACATCATGCATGTTTTTCAGTTTCATTATTATTTTACTATATATATATATATATATATATAAAAACTCTCTCCCACGTCATCCAAGATATTCTTTCTTTCTTCCGTCGAAAAGAAATTAATGTTTTTGAGGAAAATGGAAAGTGTAGGGTGAAAAACTCATTCTCATTTTCTCCTCCAACTTCAAAATCATCTGGCATTATTGCTTTACCTTTTATTTATTAGATTTTTTTGTAAATGGCGTTTGACTTAGTCTTTGCACGGCTTTGTAAACACTGGGTCTGTTCTTACGCCTACGTCACGCTTGACCTTTCACCCTGATGACGTAATGTGTGTCGCATCACAGCGAGTGCAAGACCAGCATTAGTGGTTAAAAGTATATAAATGTTTATTTCTTTATAAATGTCCGCTGGTTTGTCTAGATGAGACTCTTATTCCTCGGCTGGATCGAGTCGAGACTTTGAAGCTGCACTGAAACTCACATCTGGACCTTCGACCCGTTGGACCCCATTGAAGACACTATATGGAGAAACATCCTGGAGTGTTTTCCTCAAAAACCTTCATTTCTTTTCGACAGAAGAAAGAAAGACATGAACATCTTGGATGACGAGGGGGAGACTAAATAATCAGGATATTATAATTCTGAAGTGAACTACTCCTTTAAAGCTTCAAACGGACCCTTTATTTTCGTGTTTCTGGTTCTGGTGATCGATCAGTTCTCCTGCACATTCAGCCGGTTAAGAATCTCAAACACAAGTCTTCCTCTTTCACTCTTGCCGTCCTCAATGCTTTGTTTGCTCGCGCTCGTCTTCGCAGATCTGAATTGTTCTCTCTCTCTGAAGCTCTTGACGGCTCTAAACCGGCGCTGAGTCCAAACTTGACATTCAACCGATGTTTCTGTGGCAACAGCAGAGAGAGAGTCATGTGACGATGAGGAGCTGCTTCATCTCACACACTCCATCATCCACAATAGTGGGATAGATGTGTTAATACAGCAAAACGCCTGTGATGAAAGATATCGATGAACCATCCTTGTAAATTTAACAATATCACAAGGTCTCTCGTATCCTGCGAACGTAAGTTCAAAGAAACACATTTCCTGACTAAAAGGTCCAATCTGCTGAAATGTGTGTATTCTAGACTATACACTGCAAACACGGTTATTTCCATCAGAATCAGTCTTGTTTTCTAGCACAAATATATAAACATTCTTAAATAAGTATCTTTTAACAATAAATGCATCAAAATGGAGTTTGAGTTTAAAACAAGAACTAATATCTGCCAATGGAGTCAGAAAAATAATCATGTTTTCCCTTTGAATTAAGATTATATTTCTGACTTCAGATATTAGTTCTTGTTTTAAACTCAAACTCACTTCACTTTCATTAAACAAGACTTAATATCTTCAGTCATTTCGCCGCTCCAGTAAATGTATCTTGATCTAAGAATGTTTAGACCAAATTTCCATTGATTATTGATTATATTAGACTCTAAGTAAGCAAGGTCTGCCGATCAACTGGTTAATTTTGCCATTAGAACTGGTTATAATGGTTGTTTGTGAAGCTGGTCGGTGTGAGATCTGTAACTCTGCTCATCTAGATCTGGTTATACGTCACATGATGTTTTCTACAAGCCTTCTGTCAGAGCAACCACTGCTGGTTTGACAGATAGATGAAGCGAAGGCCAAGAATGAACAAACCCTGATTACACCTCCGTCATGTGAATCATCCTCTTAATGATGCGTCTCCAGAAATGATTACCTACAACCCGAATCTCCCTTCTGCTCTCTACATCTCTACATCCAGTCAAAACAGGATTCCTGAGAGAAATGACTGGCAGCTTGAGTCAACATCTCTGCTATACGCTTTACACCATCACGGGGAGGCTTTCAGAACAAAGTCATGGCCACTTTATTTCTACAGCGCTTTATACGGTACAGATCGCTTCACAGTGACTAACAGAGTCGAGGATGAAACTCCATCAGATTAGAGACTAACTCAGATTCTGCTGTCATTATTCAGATCCACAGTTCAGTGTGGACTCAGGTCAGTAACTGGGTAAAGGTCAAACGAATCCAATTCAGCTATAAGCAATATATATTATCATATTATATTATCATATTATATCTTATTAATATTCATATTTATCATATTATATATATTTCATATTCTCTAGCATCATTTTCAGAGTCAATCCCAGAACAAAAAAGAAAGAGATTCAAATAAAACGGCCTTTTAATTCAATCAGACAGCAGGGAACTGAGAGGATCCCACAAACACAGCAGGACAGAACAAATGTGGA
>CM040820.1:80000-90000 GCA_022828995.1 Vimba vimba | reverse complement strand
GGAAGAAGGCGAATTGTAACGAGGCTTCCTGGTTTCATCACTTTAATGACACACTAATCATGTAGAGACTGAAACTGTGTGTGTGTGTGTGTGTGTGTGTCGCGGGTAGTTTTTGTTGAATGTTGTTGAATGTCCCTATGATGATCAGTCACGCTGGATTATTGCTCACATCAACTTACTAAGACGCATCAAAACATCAATGTTGTTATTTGCTTCATTAGAAATTATACAGTAATTGTTTACTTCGATTTCCATTGATTAATTTCACCTCATCTACTCTTTTGTAGGTTTAATGCTGAGGATCGTCCATCCGAATTTTTAACAACTCTTTTTTTTTTCCGTGTGGAACGAGCAGATGGCTGAAAACAATCATTTCTAACCCGTATTATGTCTTGTGAGGAATCTGTCTTGCTGTTTCAATGACGGGTAAGATGGAAACGCCCTTCTATCACGATGATAGCGTTCCAAACTTTGGGCAAATTCCAGATTATGATCGATACCAAGGCCACAAGATTATGAGCAAGAAGAGCAACATGCCGCATAATTTCTCCAGCGTGGGCAATGCCTCCAGCCTGAAGCTTCTGCAGGGACAAACTGGGAACGGGAATCCCAACATGAGCGGGAACAATCCCAACATGTCCTCGCCAGACCTCAACTTGCTGAAGCTGTCCTCTCCGGATCTGGAGCACCTGATCATCCAGTCCAACCAGGGGCTGGTTACGACAAGCCCGGCTCCCAACGCATCCGCGAATCCCTTCATGTACCGGAACCAGGCCACTAACGAACAGGAGGGGTTTGCGGACGGGTTCGTGAAAGCTCTGGCGGATCTCCACAAGCAGAACCAGCTGGTCGGCGCTCCCATGTCTCCTCCCGCCTCGATCCCGGGATCCTACCAGAGGAACCTACCTGACATTCCCATCTACACCAACCTGAGCAGTTACAACCCCAACCAGCTGCCGTCGGGATACCCGGGTCCGATGGCCTACCCGTCCCACGCCTCGGGACACACCTCGGGACACCCCCCGGGACACACCTCAGGACACACCCCGGGACACACCCCGGGAAGGGTTCTGGATGCTCCTCAGACAGTCCCCGAGGTCCCTCACTCGCCCCCCTCGCTCTCTCCCATCGACCTGGACACGCAGGAGCGCATCAAGGCGGAGCGCAAGAAGCTCCGCAACCGCATCGCCGCCTCCAAGTGCCGCAAGCGCAAGCTGGAGCGGATCTCGCGTCTGGAGGAGAAGGTGAAGGTTCTGAAGACCCAGAACTCGGACCTGGCCTCCACCGCCAGCATCCTGCGGGAACAGGTGTCCCAGCTCAAGCAGAAGGTCATGAACCACGTGAGCAACGGGTGCCAGATCTCCGTCGGCTCCGGCTTGGCCAAGAGCGCGGAGAACACCAGCTGCTGAAACACTCTCTCTCTCTTGATCTCCGCACTCATTCTCTGCCTCGCTCGCCCCGTCGGGGAAGATCCCCAAGGGAAGATCCGAAGTCCGGGTCTCCGACTCTTCAGGAATGTCCTTCTTGAAAAGTATGGAGTACTTTTTTTTTTTTTTGAGCATTGAAGTTGTTCAATGCAGTGGATGCCTGAGGAAAAACTCCAGAGGCATGCAAACGCGCCGCGGTCGGGATAATCGGAAAGGGAACAAAAACTTGTGTTTGGAATTCTGCACTTGAATACTTTTTTTTTTTTTTTTTTGACTTGTAAATGCGACGCTTTAAAAGAATGGAAGCAAGGATTTTTCTTTACAATCGGCGTCTTGTTCGACCGCTGGACGAACTTTATATGTTTTAGGAGTTTGTGTTTATATAATAATGCACTATTATGCAAACATTTCCCGAAGCACCTGATCCGTGCATCCGTGGAACTGAACGAATCCCTTTATACACCCGTATCTGATGTGTTTCAAGTGGAAATCTCGTCACCGTGTCTCAATACCCACATTACAGGATATTGTTTGTTTGTTTGTTGGTTTGATATCGTGCAATTTGTGAATATGAGAAAAATATATTTTATACAAGACTTTTTAAGAAGTTAATATCAAAACATTATAAGCAAAGTAGAGACATCTACGGGGAAAGGATTGTGGTACTGTGCAAAACTTTAACTGGTACCTTTTGCCGTTTTCGAGTTGGGAAATTCCTGAGCATTCCGAGACCTTTTGCACTGTAATCTCCCGTGAGGAGGTGCGTTTAATAATGGGATGATAGTGTGTGTTTGCCATTATCTGATGAGTATTAATGCTGTGCTAACCGAGAGGAACAGTGTGGGAAAGATACTCATGTTGCTTAAAACTGACCTGAGTTCAGAACGACAACAAAAGGGCTTTTGATCGATAGTATTTTGCTTTTTTTTAGTATTTTATTTTTTGTATGAATTATGAAGTGATTTTATTTATACAGAATCTGTATTTATGTTGTTTTCTGAGGAGAGGAAGAACTGGCCGGAATACTAGTGTCTTAGTGGCACGTTATTTTTTGGGAAACTAAACGATTGCACATGAATCAGAAACATTAAATGATGTGTAATATTTATCCTCTGTTTATTGCATGATGGTTTGAACTATAACTACAACTATGCTTTTAGTAGATAAAGATAATAAATGATGGGAATTCTGCGAGATTGTCGTAACGGCACAGAAGTGGAATCAGCTTGATGGGTCGCAGTGATAATGAATCTCTCGTGTGTCAGAATCGCGATCGTCTGCCAGTTCCCAGAACTGCTGTTCAATGCCTTGCAGTTCGTGGAGACGCAGATTATTTTATTTATATATCTTTATCCGTCTGGAGATGATTCGTAGGGATGCCTGAGACAGGTACTAGAACTGTCAAATAACCTTGTGCAACAAGAAGATATTTATTTTTTTGAAACTTGAATAAGGTTTTTGATGTCACAAACGTATTGTATTTTTGTACAAAATTGTTTAGAGATAATGTGTGTGTGTGTGTACAGTACCTACTGTATAAGGTTTATCATTCCCAGTGCTCTATTTATTGAAGTGCTTTTACTGAGCAGTGTTTTCTTTGAGCTCCAGGCGTTTGTGTTTCGGACGCTTCTACTGTTGGTACATTTGTCCACCGAGTGCTCGAGTTTTTTCCACTGGCATCAAGTGAAAGTCCTTGATTTGTTTTGTAATGTGTGTGTGTGTGTGTGTGTGTGTGTGTGTGTACCTCTATTTTAACGCTAATTGTAAGCCTAACGCTCCTGTTTTTTGTTGTTTCATGGAACTGTGTTTCGATCCAACTCTGAAGACTGATTGCATCGTTCATTTCTGAACGAAGAGAACTTTGACTTTTTCCTAAACACGTGTCATATATACATATACTGAACAATGAAATACTTTGTTGAATGAGTTTACTCTGTTTACCTTGTGTGTACTAAGGCGTTTGTACGATTATCAAGCAAGTTCTTGGCCTTGATCCCTATCAGATCTAAACTGAGTGTTCAAGTTTGAGTAAAAGATCAAGTTTGAATATGAATATGTTCCAGCAGAACTTGAGATTTCGACGGCCAGTTCTGGAGCCTCATTTACCGTGTTTTTGACAGATTGACACAAAGACTTGAGCGACAGGTTAAACTCGGGCTGAAGGGACTAAGAGGCGACTTGCCTCGGCGTGTAACAAGCGGGTTTATTTGCTTCTAAATTATAACATGCGGTTTTCAAATGCTGTTCGTTGTTCCCTTGTTTTCTTTTATATCAACAATAAAGAGTAGGTGGTTTCTGAACGCTTGTGTTTCTCATGTCAAAACTCATTTAACAATGTGCTTTTCTTGAGTATTTGAATTCAGTTTTTGATTCAGCTGAACATCAAACCGAGAAATGACGCTGAGCGAAAGGGAATCTGCTGATTCTTAATCATTATTAAACCAGAGAAGTTGATGGCATAATTATGGCATTGAGAAATGACAGTCATTAGTCAGTTGTGTTAGCAAGGGTCATAAACACGTCGTGTCTGAGGCTTTCCCATAAAGACCAGCAGCTCTTCCAGTAAAGCACAGGGAGCGTGTGTGTGGGTCATTGTGAAAGTAAAAGCTAATCTGAGGGGAATCTGAGTGAACACAGCGAGTCTCGCCTGACCAGCCAACAAACCCAACAACTAGCAGTTACTCATATTTCTCAGATTACACCAATCTAGGGTTTTATGACTTCATAAACTTATGATCAGTCTTAAAGAAAAAGGATGAGATGACTAACTTGTATAACTAGTCTGAGCAGTTTGTGTGTCAGATGGGAAGGTCAGCCAGTTCGTACGAGTGTGTGTTCGTGTTCAGAGTTACACTGGGAAAAAAGAGTGGCTGAAAATACACTATTACAATACTTTTCTGATGAAACGCAACAGAACCCCTAACCCTAACCAACAGAACCCCTAACCCTAACCAGCAGAACCCCTAACCCTAACCAGCAGAACCCCTAACCCTAACCAGCAGAACCCCTAACCCTAACCAACAGAACCGGCTTCAGAACTACATCTATATGTTTATATTTGCTGATACTTTATAAAGTTATGTCTTCAGGCCCTGAGTGAACAGAATAAGTTTCGCTCTCCAGGTTTGCTGATGTTCTTCTGTGAGTCTTTTGGGAATGACTAACTCTCTCTCCTTCCGCCCACCTTGCTTCCCACACACACACACACACCAGCAGAACAGCCAGTGTGTGTCAGAGACTCGTGTTCATCCTCTTCTTCATCATCGAGCCTCTCGATCCTCCGAAACGGGACAATCCTGTAGTGAAGATTCCAGCGTCTCTTATGTAATGCTGTTGCTGTTCTGATTTATATAAAATGTATTTCTAGAATATCCATCCTACGCAGAAACTGCTGACACACACACACACACACACACACACACACACACTCGTGTTCGTGACGTCTGATCATGTCAGTGGTTTGGCAGCTGGAAGTGTCAGAATTCCAGGGAGGAACTGTGGATTTTTTTAACTCATTCTGATCACGGGTCATTATTACCGTCACAAGAACATCCGAGCGAAAGAAAAGAGGCGTTTATACAGTGTGTTTCCTGTATTAATGCACTCACACACACACACACACACACACACACACACACACACACACACACACACACACACACACACACACACACACACACGCTGAAATATTTGCTTTGGGAGGATCTGGGTGTGTAAGCAGTTACAACATGTGTGTAGGAGGGACACACCCCCTCTCTCTCTCTGTGTGTGTGTGTGTGTGTGTGTGTGTGTGTGTGTGTGTGTGTGTGTGTTGCAGTAGCTACTGCTCCCATAGTCCTTTAATAAGAGATGAGAATGGAACAGAGAACCATAGATACACACACACACACACACACACACGCACACGCACGCACACTGACCGGTAAAAGCCGCTCGAGCAAGAGCACACACACTCACTCACTCACTCTCTCTCTCTCACACACACACACACACACAAACACACAATGGCCGTGATCGCCGCACGCACGCGCTGCTATTTCAGGTGAAACTCCCCGCATCTCCTTGGCAACAGCCGCTGTCTTTACACACTCGATCCTGTGTGTGTGTGTGTGTGTGTGTGTGTGTGTTTTCCTCCTCCTGTAATATAACCTGTAACTGGCAGATGAACTCATGATTAAAGCAGGTTTTTCCCCGCAAGTATTCCCACTTCTCTGAGAAATTCAGTGTTTCTTTGTATCATTAATCATATTTCAGAAGAACGCTCGTGTCATTCTGAAATACTTCTGATGCTTGAGATGATTTACTTCCCCATCGCAGATTATTGTAGATCAACTGGTGGGAGGTTATGAATATGATCAGTGACGGAGGAAGATCAGCTCTTCTGATTCTCGCTTATGTTCACTAAGGCTGCATTTATGCGATTAAAGTTATTATGAAATATTATTACAATTTATTCCTGTGAGTCAAAGCTGAATTTTCAGCATCATTACTCCAGTCTTCAGTGTCACATGATCCTTCAGAAATCACTCTAATATGATGATTTGATGCTCAAGAAACATTTATGATTATTATCAATGTTGAAACAGTGCATATGTTTGTGGAAACCATCATATATTTTTTCAGGATTCTTTGATGAATAGAAAGTTCAAAAGAACAGCATTTATTTGAAATAGAATCTTTTGTAACATTATAAATGTATTTAATAGTCCTTGAATGAATACAAATATTAATTTCTTTTAATAAAATTCTTACTGACCCCAAACCTTTGAATGTGTTAATATATTTTTATAGTCGCACTTGTCTAAGTGATGAAGGTTGACGATAATTCCAACATAAACATTATTAATCCAAGAGACGAAACACAAGCGAAACGTGAGCATAAAACAAACAATACGCAGAAACGAGGAAGTTAAACAGGCTTAAACATGATGATTAACGCAAACTAACAGGCGATCGTAAAGAAGAACACAGGAAAACAGGGGATACACCTTTACTGAGAGGAGACCAAATCAAAGGCTAATGTGACATATATTGAGAAGGCTGTTCTCTCTCTCTCTCTCTCTCTCTCTCTCTCACACACACACACACACACAAATGATAATTCCTCATACAGTATCTTTGTTCTTAAGATATGAGATATAAACATCTTTATCATTCCAATCCTCTCTGAAATGACTTGTTTTCTGAGCAGCTTTTGTTTCAAGAGTTTTACACACACACACACACACACACACACACACACACACACACACACACACACACACACATGTCTGGTGCACTATTTTTGTGGGGACTCTCCATAGACGTAATGTTTTTTCTACTGTACAAACTGTATATTCTATCCTCTTACACTGCCCCTATCCCTAAACCTGCCCATCACAGGAGACATTCTGCATTTTTACATTTTCAAAAAAACTAATTCTGTATGATTTATAAGCTTTTGTACCCATGGGGACCTCAATTTAGGTCTCCACGGTGACACGAGTCCCCATGAGTCTGTGTGCATTCAGGTTTAAGTCCCCACCGGTGTAGAAAAACATGTCCACACACACACACACACACACGAGCCGTAGGGAACACACTAAACTCATCATCTAATGAGAGCTGAAGCTCAGAGACAGAGTTCATCTGGACTTCATCTCAAGAAACCCTCTGGAAAGTAGAGTTAATCTCAGTTATTCACTGCTGAATTATACTGGTAATCTAACATCACATATAGAGATTGAGATGCTACTTTTACTGCAGTCTTTTACTGCAATTCACCCTTCGCAGGGAGTTTGATTGACAGGCGATCTGACCAATCATAATCCGCCATGTTCATCCGACATAGCAATCAGGAGTAGATTAACGTTGGAGGATTTGTACTTGAAAAACGGTGTTTATTAACGTCTTTCTGCGGTTAAAACAACATTCCTTCTGATGTTCATTCATGTTTATTTGATTCTATAAATGAACTCGAAGGACGAGATGATTGGTTGATGCGCCGCTTTAACTGAGCGATCTGTCACAACACATTTAAGAGCCACAAAATGGTATTTATTGTTTACATTTATTTAAAAAATGACCAAATTTTAAAGTTGAGGCTTAGTTTCATATGAAGAGTAACCGGCTCTGTCCTGTCCTCTCTGCTCCGCGATGTGTGTTTCACTGCGTCAGAACAAGTGTGTGTGAGAGCGCATGGCTTGTTGGACATTGCAAAAGAAGTCTAGTTTCAAATATAATTCTTTTGAAGTGTTGGTGCTTTATATAGCAATATATAGTGTAAATGATAAACCACGTTTGAGATTTGCACTGGCTACTGTACAGGCCACCAGGGCACCATACAGACTTTATCAAAGAATTTGCTGACTTTCTGTCAGAGTTAGTTCTGGCTGTAGATAAAGTCCATCAGCAGAAAATAGTCCAACGCCGTGGTACAGCGAGCACACTCGGCCCTTAAGAGAGCAGCCGGAGAGATGGAGCGCAACTGGAAGAAAACACAACTAGAGGTATTTCGCATTTCATGGAAGGAGAGCTCGACTGACACAGAGAGGCTTTAAAAGCTGCTAGATCTGCTTATTTTTCAAACCTATTAGAAGAAAATAAACATAACCCTAGGTATTTATTTGAAACAGTGGTTAAACTAACGAAAAATAAAGCTTCAAGCCCAGAAGTTTCCAAGCAGCACAGCAGAAATGACTTTATGAACTTCTTCACTTATAAGATTGATAATATCAGGGACAAAATTATAACTATGCAACCGTCTACTACAGTATCGCATCAGGCAGTGCATTGTAGTCTCCCTGAGGAAAAATTCATTCATTCGTTGCTATAGAAGAGGAAGAATTTGCTAAACTCGTTAAAGGTACAATATGCAAGATTTTATGCCGCTAGAGGGCGCTACATTCCAAACAACAACAACAACGGCGTAGCTTGATGACGATGTGAAGGAGCGTGGAATGATGGGAACTGTCGTTTTCAACTCCACCGTGGATGTAAATCAGTCAGACGGGAATCAAAAAATCATGTTCATGGATGAGGTAAAGTTCTATTTTTATAAATGTTGCGTTTAATGACATGCTTTTATTTCATTAAAATGAATTAACCGCAAGAAAAGTAAGGTTTATGTGGCAAGGGGGACATGATCTAGCGAAGTCTGTGACGGGAGAGAGGATCGGGAGACAGGTGCGGCGTAAGTGGGTCAAGTGCAAATGACAAACGGCAAACATTCATGACACATTTTAATGATAAAAATAAAACAAATACAAAAAGAAAGTAAAAGACAGCAGCCCCTCACGGACGACTGCTGTCACAATAAAACAAAACACAACACAAGTTCAGGCCTGTCCTCTCTCGCTCTTCACTGTCGTCGCTCTCCCTTTATGCTCCCGCTCCTCCGTGAGAGATACGAGACCGGTGCGTCGCGCAGGAGTCGCTCATCAGTGATCACGCCACCGGCCTCACGCCGCTCTCTCACGGCCCTCGGCCTTGTCCTGCTCGCCACACTATATTTATTTACATGGCCATAAACACCAGAAGTGATAAACAATGCCAATAAACTAAACACAAACCTAAAGCAATAATACCCGTATGTTGACGTTTATGGGACTTGTCTTTGTCGACAGAACCAGCTGCAATCGGTAAAGAATAATTGTGTTCCATAATGACTGCACGAAACAAGCTAACGTTTGTAGCTTGATAGAGGCTACAACTACAACTTCCGCATTTGTCCAGGACTCCACGCAGTACGAGCGGAAACCGAGGGTAAGGCGGATATGATGCCATTGACTGGCGACTCCCAGCTCACCCCTGCTCACACGCCCCGTTTCCTTGGTTAAAATCACAATTTTCTCACAATTTAAAAATAGTTGGAAACATTTGGGATATTGTAAGTAATCAACTTAACAAAATATATAACACTGGCCTTGTGATTTTGGGATATTTTAATGCAAAAATCGCACATATTGTACCTTTAAATCATCTAAATCGACAACATGTATGTTAGACCCTATACCGACTAAGCTACTGAAAGAGATGCTTCCAGAGGTCACAGATCCTCTTCTTAATATCATTAATTCATCTTTGTCTCTAGGATACGTACCGAAAACTTTTAAGCTTGCTATGATTAAACCGCTTGTTAAAAAACCACAGCTTGATCCTACAGAATTAGTCAATTACAGGCCGATCTCGAATCTATCTTTTCTGTCAAAGATATTAGAAAAGGCAGTGTCTTCACAACTGTGTTCCTTTCTTGAAAGAAATGATATCTGCGAGGATTTCCAGTCCGGATTTAGACCGTACCATAGTACCGAGACTGCTCTCGTTAGAGTCACACATGATTTGCTCTTATCATCCGATCGTGGTTGTGTCTCTCTATTAGTGTTACTCGATCTTAGTGCTGCATTTGACACCATTGACCACAACATTCTTTTAAATAGACTGTATGGCGTACCACAAGGCTCAGTACTAGGACCGCTGCTGTTCACTCTGTACATGCTACCCTCACACACACACACACACACACACACACACACACACACACACACACACACACACACACACACACACACACACACACACACACACACACACAC
>CM040820.1:0-72500 GCA_022828995.1 Vimba vimba | reverse complement strand
AGCTGAGACTGAGATTGAGCTGAGACTGAGCTGAGACTGAGACTTACACTTACACTTACACTTACACTTACACTGACACTGACACTGACACTGACACTGACATTGAGTCTGACACTGAGCTGAGACTGAGTTGAGACTGAGACTGAGCTGAGACTGAAACTGAGTTGAGACTGAGCTGAGACTGAAACTGAGTTGAGACTGAGCTGAGACTGAGACTGATACTGACACTGACACTGACATTGAGTCTGACACTGAGCTGAGACTGAGACTGAGACTGAGACTGAGATTGAGCTGAGACTGAGACTGAGACTGAGACTGAGATTGAGACTGAGACTGAGACTGAGACTGACACTGACACTTACACTGACACTGGTACTGACACTGAGCTGAGACTGAGATTGAGCTGAGACTGAGCTGAGACTGAGACTTACACTTACACTGACACTGACACTGACACTGACACTGGTACTGACACTGAGCTGAGACTGAGACTGAGACTGAGACTTACACTGACACTGGTACTGACACTGAGCTGAGACTGAGATTGAGCTGAGACTGAGCTGAGACTGAGACTTACACTTACACTTACACTTACACTGACACTGACACTGACACTGACACTGGTACTGACACTGAGCTGAGACTGAGATTGAGCTGAGACTGAGACTGAGACTGAGACTGACACTTACACTTACACTTACACTGACACTGGTACTGACACTGAGCTGAGACTGAGACTGAGACTGAGACTAAAGGCGGTCGCACACCGGACGAGAAGTGTAGCGCCGCGTCTAGGACAACTCGAGGTATCGCACACCGGACGCGCACTTTCTCAGTTTATGGCCAGCAATATTGTTATGTTTAAGGACATTATGGAATTAAGATCATGTCTGTACTATGTTATGATTGTACTGTACAATTAAATACAGTCGTTGCCAAGTCTGCAGTCTGAACACTTTACCTCAGAGTGTCCGTTAACTGAATGAATTGAGAATATCACCTGAAAATCCGATACATCAGCAATTTTCATCCACACAGCTGATTTCTCCATTTCTGATTAAATGAATGTAAAACTAAATCTATATTTCTGCACAGGGTGAAGTCAGTATATACATTGACGACGATTTGAGACAAATAAATGTACATTTAATATAAAACTATGTAAATGGCGCTCTGTGGCGCGGCAGGATTTTGAACATGGTCCTGAGCCGCGGACAGATGCCGGATGGCGCCGCCGGTGTGTGTACACTCATAGAGAATAATGTGTTCGAATTTTAAAGACGTGGCGCTGCGCTTCTCGTCTGGTGTGCGACGCCCTTAAGACTGACACTGACACTGACACTGAGACTGACACTGAGACTGAGACTGAGTTGAGACTGAGACTGAGACTTGAGAGTGAGAGTGAGACTGACACTGAGCTGAGACTGAGCTTGAGCTTGAGACTGAGACTGAGACTTGAGAGTGAGACTGAGACTGAGACTGGGAGTCAGTTCTGATCCAACAGCAACTGTACAAGAATATCACCATGGCCACAGACCAATCCATCACACACACGCACGCAAGCTCACACACACGCACGCACGCAAGCTCACACACACACACACACACACACACACACACACACACACACACACACACACACACACACACTCACGCACGCACGCACGCACACACACACACACACACACACACTCACACACACACACACACACACACACTCATCTTCTGCACACATCTAAAAGAGGCCCTAAACACCATCAAACATGGTTGTTTCCCACTTGTGCTTCATGCAGATCTTGTTCTAATCGAGCCTCAAACGCTTTCTGAGAACTGAGCCGAACGCTGGTCTCTACACACACACACACACACACAGTAACACACACACACACTGACAGTAATAGCTGCCGTTTGAAAGCGTTATCTGCTGTAATTCCTGGTGTAGGTGGGTATTACTGTAATTAGATGTCAATAGAGACATGCATGTTTGAGACACTGAAACACACCGGTGATGAGAAGCCAAGCGTCCTCATTTCCACACTCTGATTTAAACCATGTGGATTTGGAGACTTTGTACATTTTTAGTTCAGATTAAAAACGGTAAGTACTTGGAAAGGAACCGGTTTTCTGAGCGTGTGTTTATGCCCGCGGGAAACCGTCAGCCAGACTTCTGTGTGATCTGGGTTACACACTCACTTCTTTGGTCATGCTTGACTTACTGCTCTATATCTAGCATGTGTAAATGTTAGATTATATATATTAAATATACATTTAATGAGCTATAAATTCTACTCTCAGTCTATTCCAGACTAAAGTTTCCTGGCCTGAGGATCCATGACCCACAGTCTGCAGATCTGGGCCCGTATGTATAAAACGTCTTAGAAATGCTCTTAAGAATAGTCTTAAGCTTTGACTTAAGTGTAAAAAAAAAGTCTTAGTAAAAAGCAGGATTTGTCAAAGAGTAGGAGACTTTTATAAAGAAGCTAAAAACAACGTTCAGTAAAGTTTAAAACTGAGTCTTAAGTGCTGACTGACATGACACTAAAGTGTTACACACTACGGACAACAATGATGTCAACTCGACCTCTGAATCAGCCAATAGCGAGCCTGAGGTCACTGCAGCACGACACCAATCATTTCACCTAATTATAATAAAGACATTCAATTAAGACACTAAAACTTTAATATTTACATTTATTTTTAAAAATTGCTTTGCATTGCGCAAAATTATCACAAATTAGTATTTCAGCTGTGGAGTCCTTTTCTCTTGATGTATGTCTCCTCATTTACATTTGGAGCGATGACGTGAACATGAGTGGATCCACCAACCGGGAAGCTGGAGCAATCCTCATAAAAGTGGCTTGATTTTGCCGCATGGTTTGAAGATCAGTTGGAAAGTCAATTCATTTATTTATTCAAATATTATTAAAAATGTGTTAAAAGATTGTGTAAGTATATTGTTTACTTGTGCTTGGACATGATTGTTTTAGTTGTAATTATATAACACAATGATACATGCAGAATTGTGCAGACACAGTTTCTGGCCAGGCTGTCATTCAAAGAGATGATGAACACATAATACAAGAGAGGACCAATCAAATAATAATGCAGTAAATGTATTTTTTTTCTTCTAAAACCTGCAGCTGTAGTTTGCCTTTTTTGTCATATAGTTTTGTCAGATATATCTTCACTAAGTTTAGTGTTTTCTTCTTCCTTCATATTTTAAAAATATGTAAATATTCAAGCAAACTTGTAGGGTCATTAAACACTGTTTGGCCGCACTGAATGTTTGTGGTCAGTGCCACAGTAGTGCTGTTGAAGATATATATTACTTTCATTTCTGCAGTTAGAGCACTGATTTGCAGATTGGAAGAATATATAACATTTCTTACTAGGTCAGTTACAAAAATAATTAGGGCTGGGGGAATTAACGCGTTAATCTTTGCGATTAATTTGAGATGTTTAACACGTAAAAAAAAAAAAAAAAAAAAACGCAATTAACGCATCACTTTTTATTTTATTTATTTTTTGCCTCGTTTTAATGATTTCCTGTTGCGGCTGCTATTGAAAAGGCCGAAAATATGCCGTCCCGCCCCTCCGTGTTCGGCGATCAGGTTCTCGCGCAGCGTTCATGAGCGGGTCTTTTCCGTTCCGTGTGTGTGTGTGTCGGCTCAATGTTCGCTCAGTGTTTGCGCTGCTCGTTCTGCTCTGTCGTTAACGGCACTAGAAAAGCAAAGTCCGCTCAAATAACGTGACATTTCTCAGTAGTAGACTTCTGCTTGCTGAGCTGGTATAGCCATGCTGGGCAACAATGGTAAAATGACCTGCTCTGATCACATGCTCTGAATAGCTTTGTAGGACTATATTTTATTTTGATAATTAGTAAAAAAAAAATCTGATAAATTGATTATGTTGATTGATTATTGAAAAACAATGATATATTGATATATTGATGTTTAATATTATTTTAATATAGGGCTATGTTCTGTTCCTTTTTTTCCCCTGTGTTCTTTAATTTAATTAGGTGATTCTAAGTTTAAATATTGATGATTACAAGCTTGGGGGAAATGCAATTAACTGCAATTAATTACAGCAAATTGTGCAATTAATTAGTTTTTTTTTTTTTTATCAATTCCCAGCCCAAAAAATAATATCTTGACTTTCAAACTTTTATATCTCCCTGTCATCATTTAACTTTCCAACATTATATTTCCATTTGAAGTGTGTGTTCTCCTCCTCTCTCCTCCATGTTACTCCTAACTAGGTTTGGATATCTCTCCAGCTCTCTTAAGTAATTCAGGAGCTGAGACCTAGTCTTAACACTTAGGAACCTTTATGAATTACACTTATTCTTAAGTCTAGGTTTAAGAGTAACATTATGTCGTTCTTAGGATTTTGACACACTTAAGACTAAAATGTTACTCTTGGCTTTAATACAAACGGCCCCTGGACCAGATCAGGGAAGAAAACAAAGGCTTTTCTGATGCTTTACTGCCCTCTTGTGGAACAACAGACCAACATTATCATATCATTCCTCATTATGAAAGTTCACACTCATTTCAGTATTTTTATCAAGTGTATTAAAGCCTTTCAGAAATAAAAAGCCTAGAGTTCCTCATGAGCAATTTCATTCTTATTTTAACCATCTTTGGAAAAGCTGATACTGTCAAACCGATTTGTGATCAAACTGGAGACACTTATAATCATGAGACAATCTGCAAGGGAATTATGCACTCACACACACACACACACACACACACACACACACAGACACACACACACACTCACTCTCTCACACACACACACACACTCACACACACACACACACACACACACACACACACACACACACACACACACACACACACACACACACACACACACACACACACACAAACACATACACACACACACACACACACACACACACGTAACATGTGTACATGCATAAGCGTAAACGCTGACATACCTCATAGATGTATTCATTCAGACAGGCTCTCACTAGTTCCATGTGAGTAAACAAAGCGTCTGCTGTGTGTCACAGGCATCATAACACACAGGTTTCCTGTCCCAGTGTGTGTGTGTGTGTGTGTGTGTGTGTGTGTGTGTGTGTGTGTGTGTTTCCTGTTTACACCACAAACACACCGTGTGTGATGCAGAAGAACCGCACACAGCACAACACAACAGGGAGGATTTGTGCTTCGAATCCAAATGATGTTAAAGGCCGATGAGATCAGCTTCAGGACCATCTGTGGACGAAACTGGTCCAGTGAAAACATTTCTTAACATTTCCAATTCATCAGAGGAGGAGATTCACTGCAAAACAACACAACTGAACACTTCTGCTTCAAGTGTTCCACTAATATGCAGTGTAACTTGTATATATGGCTGTATAAAGACTCATTACTAAACACACTATTCAGAGTAGATAAAAGAGGTTTGCAGAGGAAAGCGTTCCTGTCAATCATCTGTCAGAATGGCATCACCTCAAGCCCTGGATCGGGACAGAAACCAGAAACCCTGAAGAACATGGTCACATGATGATAATGTTGAAGCGGGTCAATAATATATCCATGTGCTTTATATGGACTCACAGAGATATGTTTTCATCTGGTTTTATTTTCTAAACAACTGGATGGAATGAGAATTGAGTGTCTCTTTAAGACAGCAGGTGAAGAGAGAGAGTTAGCCAAAATATTAATGAAATACAAATTATTAAGTGTCTGAAAACAAGAGGGTCATTTATAAATGTGTCATAATGATGGAGTTGGATGGGGCTCTGCGTTCATGACCTCTTCATAACCACTCATTTACAGTCTGTATGTGATTTCTCCATTGACTTGCTATATTGGTAATTGTTTGTGTCTGGAAAGATTATACGCGCCAATAATTATCAATACTATTTTAAGATATCCAGGGTATATCATTTGTGTACCTGAGCATAATTATTAGCATAAAAATAATAAACATAATGTAAAGTTTTCTTAGTTCGATCAATATAAATGTACACCTCAGCCTTCACGGGCTACAACATCATCATCATTTATTCACAATCTCAGCCAATCACCTGACGTGCTCCCGGTGTCGTCATAGAAAGAGACGTGTCCTTTCCAGCAACAGCCAATCAGATTTGAAGGATTCTCACGTAGCCTCAGCACTGAAATAAAACAATCGTGTGGTGAGGTGAATGAAAAGGGCGGGAATTGGCGGCCCGGACGTCGATTAGTCTAAATATTAATGATCTTATTTTGAATTTTGACTGTCTATTTTAAATGATTACTGTGTATAAAGTTGGTAAATGCTATTAATAACGTGTAAATTACAGTCCAGACTGGACACACGGACAGCGCTGTCTCCTGAGAGCTGTTACTCTCCTCAGCGCACTTCAGCATCAGCCAATCACAGAGACTGTGATCACTGGACATAAACTGTTAAATTGAATATTATATTGATTGCTGGGGAAGATTTACGTGCCTTTTTTATGGTACTTGACATAATAAAATCAAAAGATTATAACACTTTGAGTTTAAATGTCTACAGTCGTCATGAGATCTGAATGCGACGTGTGAAAGGAACCGTGTGTGTGTGTGTGTGTGTGTGTGTGTGTGTGAGCCGATGAGCGCCTCCTGCCGGAGATACTCGGAATCACACAGAAACACACACTGAATCTTTGAGAAACACCCGGATGAAGCGCGTCTCAGTCAGCCATGAGGTTCCGCTTCACACTCAAGATCAACAGTCAATATTATTATTATTCCTGATCTTCATATTTCAGATCGCAGCCAAAAATGGTCCAGTCCTGCTCGGCGTACGGATGCAAGAACAGATACCAGAAAGATAAAAACATCTCCTTTCATAAGTGAGCTGAACTCGCCAGTGTTGTTGACTGTGTTTCGATGTTGTTTTATTTCCATACTTCTTGTGTTTGTTTAATGTGTGACTCTAGTCGATCAGCTGGAGCTTCAGACACTGTTTGTTTAGTTTAGATTAGATTAGTTTAGTTTAGTTTGGTTCTCATTTTGGTCTTCAACTTTGTCGGCGCTACAAACTTTACAGCCGCACTGTATTGTTTGTTAGTAAAGATTAGTTTAAGGAACATGAATGTTCAATGATATGCTAATGTAAATGATCATTCTGTCATCATTTTCAAACCTTTATTACTTTCTTTCTTCTGTGGAAAATAAAATATGTTTTGAGAAACGTCTCAGTGTTTTTGTCTGTACAATTGGAAGTCAAAACTCTTCAGAATATCTGCTTGTGTTTCACAGAAGAAAAAAAGTCATACAGGTTTGATTGACAGAATGTTCATTACTCTTATTGTACACAACATTTTCTCAAATGTTATTATAATCCATTGGTGTTATTGTGTATGACAGGTTTCCTCTGGCCCGGCCGGACGTCTGTGGAAAATGGGTGTCTGCCATAAAGAGAAGAAACTTCAAGCCCACCAAGTACAGCAACATCTGCTCTCAGCACTTCACCAGAGACTGTTTCAAACACCAGTGCAACAACCGTGTGCTGAAGGACAACGCAGTGCCCTCACTCTTCATCTTCAGCAAACTACAGGTACTTTACCTCATTATCTTTCACTCTCTCACTGCAGTGACTTTACCTCATTACTGATGTCTCACTCTCTCTCACTGCAGTGACTTTACCTCATTACTGATGTCTCACTCTCACACTGCAGTGACTTTACCTCATTACTGATGTCTCACTCTCTCTCACTGCAGTGACTTTACCTCATTACTGATGTCTCACTCTCTCACTGCAGTGACTTTACCTCATTACTGATGTCTCACTCTCACACTGCAGTGATTTTACCTCATTACTGATGTCTCACTCTCTCACTGCAGTGACTTTACCTCATTACTGATGTCTCACTCTCTCACTGCAGTGACTTTACCTCATTACTGATGTCTCACTCTCACACTGCAGTGACTTTACCTCATTACTGATGTCTCACTCTCACACTGCAGTGACTTTACCTCATTACTGATGTCTCACTCTCTCACTGCAGTGACTTTACCTCATTACTGATGTCTCACTCTCTCACTGCAGTGACTTTACCTCATTACTGATGTCTCACTCTCTCACTGCAGTGACTTTACCTCATTACTGATGTCTCACTCTCACACTGCAGTGACTTTACCTCATTACTGATGTCTCACTCTCTCACTGCAGTGACTTTACCTCATTACTGATGTCTCACTCTCACACTGCAGTGATTTTACCTCATTACTGATGTCTCACTCTCTCACTGCAGTGACTTTACCTCATTACTGATGTCTCACTCTCACACTGCAGTGACTTTACCTCATTACTGATGTCTCACTCTCTCTCACTGCAGTGACTTTACCTCATTACTGATGTCTCACTCTCTCACTGCAGTGACTTTACCTCATTACTGATGTCTTTCACTCTCTCACTGCAGTGACTTTACCTCATTACTGATGTCTCACTCTCACACTGCAGTGACTTTACCTCATTACTGATGTCTCACGCTCTCACTGCAGTGACTTTACCTCATTACTGATGTCTCACTCTCACACTGCAGTGACTTTACCTCATTACTGATGTCTCACTCTCTCACTGCAGTGACTTTACCTCATTACTGATGTCTCACTCTCACACTGTAGTGACTTTACCTCATTACTGATGTCTCACTCTCTCACTGCAGTGACTTTACCTCATTACTGATGTCTCACTCTCACACTGCAGTGATTTTACCTCATTACTGATGTCTCACTCTCTCACTGCAGTGACTTTACCTCATTACTGATGTCTCACTCTCACACTGCAGTGACTTTACCTCATTACTGATGTCTCACTCTCTCTCACTGCAGTGACTTTACCTCATTACTGATGTCTCACTCTCTCACTGCAGTGACTTTACCTCATTACTGATGTCTTTCACTCTCTCACTGCTGTGACTTTACCTCATTACTGATGTCTCACTCTCTCTCACTGCAGTGACTTTACCTCATTACTGATGTCTCACTCTCACACTGCAGTGACTTTACCTCATTACTGATGTCTTTCACTCTCTCACTGCAGTGACTTTACCTCATTACTGATGTCTCACTCTCTCTCACTGCAGTGACTTTACCTCATTACTGATGTCTCACTCTCTCACTGCAGTGACTTTACCTCATTACTGATGTCTCACTCTCACACTGCAGTGACTTTACCTCATTACTGATGTCTTTCACTCTCTCACTGCAGTGACTTTACCTCATTACTGATGTCTCACTCTCACACTGCAGTGACTTTACCTCATTACTGATGTCTCACTCTCTCTCACTGCAGTGACTTTACCTCATTACTGATGTCTCACTCTCACACTGCAGTGACTTTACCTCATTACTGATGTCTCACTCTCACACTGCAGTGACTTTACCTCATTACTGATGTCTCACTCTCACACTGCAGTGACTTTACCTCATTACTGATGTCTCACTCTCACACTGCAGTGACTTTACCTCATTACTGATGTCTCACTCTCTCTCACTGCAGTGACTTTACCTCATTACTGATGTCTCACTCTCTCTCACTGCAGTGACTTTACCTCATTACTGATGTCTCACTCTCTCTCACTGCAGTGACTTTACCTCATTACTGATGTCTCACTCTCACACTGCAGTGACTTTACCTCATTACTGATGTCTCACTCTCACACTGCAGTGACTTTACCTCATTACTGATGTCTCACTCTCTCTCACTGCAGTGACTTTACCTCATTACTGATGTCTCACTCTCTCTCACTGCAGTGACTTTACCTCATTACTGATGTCTCACTCTCACACTGCAGTGACTTTACCTCATTACTGATGTCTTTCACTCTCTCACTGCAGTGACTTTACCTCATTACTGATGTCTCACTCTCACACTGCAGTGACTTTACCTCATTACTGATGTCTCACTCTCTCTCACTGCAGTGACTTTACCTCATTACTGATGTCTCACTCTCACACTGCAGTGTCTTTACCTCATTACTGATGTCTCACTCTCACACTGCAGTGACTTTACCTCATTACTGATGTCTCACTCTCACACTGCAGTGACTTTACCTCATTACTGATGTCTCACTCTCACACTGCAGTGACTTTACCTCATTACTGATGTCTCACTCTCTCTCACTGCAGTGACTTTACCTCATTACTGATGTCTCACTCTCTCTCACTGCAGTGACTTTACCTCATTACTGATGTCTCACTCTCTCTCACTGCAGTGACTTTACCTCATTACTGATGTCTCACTCTCACACTGCAGTGACTTTACCTCATTACTGATGTCTTTCACTCTCTCACTGCAGTGACTTTACCTCATTACTGATGTCTCACTCTCTCTCACTGCAGTGACTTTACCTCATTACTGATGTCTCACTCTCACACTGCAGTGACTTTACCTCATTACTGATGTCTTTCACTCTCTCACTGCAGTGACTTTACCTCATTACTGATGTCTCACTCTCTCTCACTGCAGTGACTTTACCTCATTACTGATGTCTCACTCTCTCACTGCAGTGACTTTACCTCATTACTGATGTCTCACTCTCACACTGCAGTGACTTTACCTCATTACTGATGTCTTTCACTCTCTCACTGCAGTGACTTTACCTCATTACTGATGTCTCACTCTCACACTGCAGTGACTTTACCTCATTACTGATGTCTCACTCTCTCTCACTGCAGTGACTTTACCTCATTACTGATGTCTCACTCTCACACTGCAGTGACTTTACCTCATTACTGATGTCTCACTCTCACACTGCAGTGACTTTACCTCATTACTGATGTCTCACTCTCACACTGCAGTGACTTTACCTCATTACTGATGTCTCACTCTCACACTGCAGTGACTTTACCTCATTACTGATGTCTCACTCTCTCTCACTGCAGTGACTTTACCTCATTACTGATGTCTCACTCTCTCTCACTGCAGTGACTTTACCTCATTACTGATGTCTCACTCTCTCTCACTGCAGTGACTTTACCTCATTACTGATGTCTCACTCTCACACTGCAGTGACTTTACCTCATTACTGATGTCTCACTCTCACACTGCAGTGACTTTACCTCATTACTGATGTCTCACTCTCTCTCACTGCAGTGACTTTACCTCATTACTGATGTCTCACTCTCTCTCACTGCAGTGACTTTACCTCATTACTGATGTCTCACTCTCACACTGCAGTGACTTTACCTCATTACTGATGTCTTTCACTCTCTCACTGCAGTGACTTTACCTCATTACTGATGTCTCACTCTCACACTGCAGTGACTTTACCTCATTACTGATGTCTCACTCTCTCTCACTGCAGTGACTTTACCTCATTACTGATGTCTCACTCTCACACTGCAGTGACTTTACCTCATTACTGATGTCTCACTCTCACACTGCAGTGACTTTACCTCATTACTGATGTCTCACTCTCACACTGCAGTGACTTTACCTCATTACTGATGTCTCACTCTCACACTGCAGTGACTTTACCTCATTACTGATGTCTCACTCTCTCTCACTGCAGTGACTTTACCTCATTACTGATGTCTCACTCTCTCTCACTGCAGTGACTTTACCTCATTACTGATGTCTCACTCTCTCTCACTGCAGTGACTTTACCTCATTACTGATGTCTCACTCTCACACTGCAGTGACTTTACCTCATTACTGATGTCTTTCACTCTCTCACTGCAGTGACTTTACCTCATTACTGATGTCTCACTCTCACACTGCAGTGACTTTACCTCATTACTGATGTCTCACTCTCTCTCACTGCAGTGACTTTACCTCATTACTGATGTCTCACTCTCACACTGCAGTGACTTTACCTCATTACTGATGTCTCACTCTCTCACTGCAGTGACTTTACCTCATTACTGATGTCTCACTCTCTCACACTGCAGTGACTTTACCTCATTACTGATGTCTCACTCTCACACTGCAGTGACTTTACCTCATTACTGATGTCTCACTCTCTCACTGCAGTGACTTTACCTCATTACTGATGTCTCACTCTCACACTGCAGTGACTTTACCTCATTACTGATGTCTCACTCTCACACTGCAGTGACTTTACCTCATTACTGATGTCTCACTCTCTCTCACTGCAGTGACTTTACCTCATTACTGATGTCTCACTCTCACACTGCAGTGACTTTACCTCATTACTGATGTCTCACTCTCTCACTGCAGTGACTTTACCTCATTACTGATGTCTCACTCTCTCACACTGCAGTGACTTTACCTCATTACTGATGTCTCACTCTCACACTGCAGTGACTTTACCTCATTACTGATGTCTCACTCTCTCACTGCAGTGACTTTACCTCATTACTGATGTCTCACTCTCACACTGCAGTGACTTTACCTCATTACTGATGTCTCACTCTCACACTGCAGTGACTTTACCTCATTACTGATGTCTTTCACTCTCTCACTGCAGTGACTTTACCTCATTACTGATGTCTCACTCTCACACTGCAGTGACTTTACCTCATTACTGATGTCTCACTCTCTCTCACTGCAGTGACTTTACCTCATTACTGATGTCTCACTCTCACACTGCAGTGACTTTACCTCATTACTGATGTCTCACTCTCACACTGCAGTGACTTTACCTCATTACTGATGTCTCACTCTCACACTGCAGTGACTTTACCTCATTACTGATGTCTCACTCTCTCTCACTGCAGTGACTTTACCTCATTACTGATGTCTCACTCTCTCTCACTGCAGTGACTTTACCTCATTACTGATGTCTCACTCTCTCTCACTGCAGTGACTTTACCTCATTACTGATGTCTCACTCTCACACTGCAGTGACTTTACCTCATTACTGATGTCTTTCACTCTCTCACTGCAGTGACTTTACCTCATTACTGATGTCTCACTCTCACACTGCAGTGACTTTACCTCATTACTGATGTCTCACTCTCTCTCACTGCAGTGACTTTACCTCATTACTGATGTCTCACTCTCACACTGCAGTGACTTTACCTCATTACTGATGTCTCACTCTCTCACTGCAGTGACTTTACCTCATTACTGATGTCTCACTCTCTCACACTGCAGTGACTTTACCTCATTACTGATGTCTCACTCTCACACTGCAGTGACTTTACCTCATTACTGATGTCTCACTCTCTCACTGCAGTGACTTTACCTCATTACTGATGTCTCACTCTCACACTGCAGTGACTTTACCTCATTACTGATGTCTCACTCTCTCACTGCAGTGACTTTACCTCATTATCTTTCACTCTCTCACTGCAGTGACTTTACCTCATTACTGATGCTTTACTGCCCCCTTGTGGAACAACAGACCATTATCATCATTCCCTATTATGAAAGTTCCCACTCAATAAAGGGATAATTTCAGTATTTTTATCAAATGTATTAAAGCCTTTCAGAAATATAGCATGCAAATAAAAAGCCCCTATGACCTCCCAGGCATCGTCTCTGGAGGATTCCTTCAGCCCGGACCTGGACTTTCCTCTCAGCCTCCCTCTCTCTGATGCCGAGGAGACGCCAGTGCCTGAACCGGACCCGAGCGGAGCCGAGCCGGAGCCAATCCGGGAGCCCCACTTCAGCGCCTGCGTGTCCTGCGACCACAACTACACGGTGGAGGACACGGGTCAGCAGAAGAAGCGGGTCGAGCAGCTGCAGGAGCAGATGGAGAAGCTGCGCAAGAGACTGAAGACGGTCCAGCAGAAGTGCAGGCGTCAGGAGCGGCAGCTCGAGCGCTTCAGAACCATGAGCCGGGTCCAGATCCAGAAGGCCCCCATGAGCCGGGTCCAGATCCAGAAGGCCCCCATGAGCCGGGTCCAGATCCAGAAGGCCCCCATGAGCCGGGCCCAGATCCAGAAGGCCCCCATGAGCCGGGCCCAGATCCAGAAGGACCCCATGAGCCGGGCCCAGATCCAGAAGGACCCCATGAGCCGGGTCCAGATCCAGAAGGACACCGCACCAGGGGGAGACCCGGAGCTTGAGCGCTTCAGAACCATGAGCGGGGTCCAGAGCCAGAAGGACCCAGCGCCGGGGTCATCCTTCGTCATTCTGCCCACAGAGATCTACGACGTGCTGAAGGGCATCGAGACCATCGGGGCGCTGTGAGGGGTTTTACTTCCTCTGTCAATCATGACCCGTGTTCTGAGTGTGTGTGGACGGCAGACGAGAGGCTGAACTGGACATGGCTTCATTGATTCACTTCAGGAGAGAATCAGGAACAAACTGAACATCCAATCACGTCTCAGAGGATTCTGGAGCGTTTCCGAACCGATCCGGGCAGAGTAACTGAACCCTTCAGCACTTGTTGAGGCCGTTTGTGCTCTTCAGTGCTGAGTGAGAAATAACTCGAGGAACACTGGAGAAAGACTCTGATCCGATGACCAACGCTTCAGTCAATCAGGTTCTCATTTTCAGGAGATTTGCAGATCAGTGTTTGTTCAGTTATTAAATGTATTTATAATTTAAACGTCTAGAAAGTTTATTTTTATTTGATTAATGTACTAAGATGACCAAACTGGACTTTTTCAGTCGCTGTATAGTCTCGTATCAAAGGGCTGTTTTGAGTTAGTTGTTTTTTTGCTTCTTGCTGATTAATTTATTGCTCACAAAACAGTAATAATTATGGAATCAATTTAAGCCATATTTGGGGGAAAAGTATATTATTATTTTGCTGAGAAAAGTTCAATCATAGTTGCCTTAAGGTGGTTCGACTGTTTCAATACATGATTCTCCTCCTCGACCTGTTTGAGTTTCAGTTTCTGAATGTTGATGTCACGGTCCTGTAAAGACGCGCGTGTCGAAACACCACTAAACTTTACCACAGTACAGAAAGATTCCAGCAAAATATGAATTACTACTGTCATAATGTAATAAATAAATATGGTACATGTTTTAAACAGAGACTTACAGAATCTGTGTGTCTGAATGCATCGATTGCGTTTACATTACACTGGAATCCGATCACAATGCGTCCTCGACTTCCTCCGAACCTGGACACGCGGATCGGAGAACATTCCCATCAGAAGCGCGTTTACACTTGTTTTTTCAGTGTGTATGTGGACAACATCGGATACAGGTCGCATGCTAATGCCAGGTGTAAACGCAGCCTATGTTCACATGCTCTGTTTGCTGTCACTTTGGAGAAAGTCCATATAAAGTGCAAATCCACCGTTTGTTTTTCCTCCGTCAGATCAAACTAACCACCTTTTTAAATAAAAACTGTGAAACCAGTATATGTATAGTTATAAACTCATTTCAGAAAATTACATTTTGAACAATTTATATATTGAGACTGTGGCTTGTTATATCTGTTTTAAACATCTATCAATACTGTTGTAAATTAGAATAATATGCATTGAAACAAATTGAATAACATTGTTTTTATCTTATTATTATTAAAATGATGATCTATTTGGTCAAGTCAGCTTTATTTAAATAGCACTTTATACGACACAGATTGTTTCAAAGCAGCTTTACAGTGATAAACTTTATTCAATTTAAAAGTGAGTGCACTAAAACCAAAACATATAGGCCACATTGTATCATGACAATCCTTAACTAATCCTGAAGAGGCTGATCAGAGAGACCAAATGGGTGGAGCTAGAATATCTTGCCACACCCACAACTCTATCGCTCCTCCCCATTGGACGCCAGGAGGAGGAGCTGGACCTTGAGCACCACTGATTCGATGCGGACACTAGATGTTATTATTCACCTGCGTTACTTGTTACAGAAAAGACATTTGTAATTTATAAAGACATTCCATAGGAAATGGATATCGCTGAGAGTATGTGTGTCTGTTTCGTGAGTAGATAGGATACTACTGTAATGTGACAGATTGTGATGTGAGTCTCCGTATGGCCGCTAGATGTCGCCGCTGCTCAATTATTAATCTGTTTATTAATCTGCTGGAAACCGGTTTACTTTTGCAGCAGTCAAATCACACGGGCGTGTGTGAGGTCAAGAGCATCATGTGCACTGGAGAATATGAGTGAAGTGCTTTGACTTTGTTTTGATTATTAACATGTAGTGAATCTGTGTGTGTTTGAGTGTGAGGAAAATCAAAAATCACATGAATATATAATAAACTAAATTAAACCTGACTATTCTAGATAAATATTCTAGAGATAAATGTTTAAGAGGAAACTGGCGCGTCACAGCGCTGTTCTCGGGGGAGATCTCGCGATGACTTTATGGTTGCTAAGCAACTCAGGCGAACGTTTGGTTCAGTGGTGAATGAGCTAACGTTAAAACTGCTAACAGTGAAAACAGAAAACAACCCAAACTGCAGATTCACAGCTGAAGGTGAGCGATCACTTATGTTGTTAGCTCGTTGTGTGGTCATTTCGTTAGTTTAACAGATTCTCTTCTTGAGAACAAGACCAAAGAAAACAGCTTTGTTGCTAAATCTGCTGCTAACGTTAGCGGATAGAGGTCTGCGTGTTTGCTTGTTTTATTGACAGTTTCTTCATGGCTTTCCATTTATTTATTCCGGTTTGTATCTGAAAGGCAGAGCTTTAAACATCAGTTTGCTCTCGTGTTCAGTGTTTAGGGTTACAGTATACTGTTAAACACAGACTCCGGGTTTCATCGCCTGTCATTCACTGTGTGCTTCAAACTTTGATATCATATTCACATAACGTTATTAATCTCCATATTCTTTAGAAAACTCTTGAAATCGCTCTGTTGCTCTTTAAACGCTTTCTTATTGTTTTATTCAGCATTCAGTAGTTCTGGCAATAGTTCAGCAGTAGATTCGCGATTGCTGAATGATTCACTCTTTTGAATCGGTTCACTGAATCGGTTCACTGAATCGGAAATGTTTATAATGGTGTTCATGTTGATATAATGTTACATGAATATGGTAATCGGTGTATAATATCTGATGCTGTCATAGACCGGTGTGTCGTGCTACTGCACTGCACTGCACATTTTGTTTAATAATCATGAATATGATCTAATTACAGCTATTTTATATATTTTGCTTTCTAAAGAAAGTGGATTAAATGTACCAGTTTGCTTTGTCATGTTGCTTGTTGTTTAACGGGTAACTCTGAACTGCCTAGGGTTAGGGTTAGGGTTAGGGTTAGGGTTAGGGTTTAGGTAACCGGATTATCCAGCATTGCATAATTTTCTTTTTTATTTCATAATATTTCATTAATACATAACATGCATTATATTGATTAATACTTTGATTATAATCATTAGACACTGAAGCATCAGTGGATTCCAGAGCCATCAGAACACAATGGCGGGTCAGAGGCCCGTGAGCCGCGGGTCATTCAGTGCCGGACGCCCACCGACAGCCATCAGAGTCAGCACTGCGGTGAGTGGGTGTGTGTGTGTGTGTGTGTGTGTGTGTGTGTGTGTGTCACAGGTGGTGATAGTGTAAGATCGCACTGATGAGTGTGTGTGTGTGTGTGTGTGTGTGTCACAGGTGGTGATAGTGTAAGATCACACTGATGAGTGTGTGTGTGTGTGTTTGTGTGTGTGTCACAGGCCCCGGGGACCGCTCGTCCCGGCACCAGAGCAGGACCCATGGCCGCCGTGGGGGTTCTGTCAGCTCAGATCAGAGTGGCGGATCGGCCCGTGACTCAGCAGGGCCTCAGCGGGATGAAGACCGGCGGCAAAGGTGGAGCTCCTCTGTTCTGCTGGATCAGTGCTAGTGCTAGACTGATGTGAGATCAGTGCTAGTGTTAGACTGATGTGAGATCAGTGCTAGTGTCAGACTGATGTGAGATCAGTGCTAGTGTCAGACTGATGTGAGATCAGTGCTAGTGCCAGACTGATGTGAGATCAGTGCTAGTGTCAGACTGATGTGAGATCAGTGCTAGTGCTAGACTGATGTGAGATCAGTGTTAGTGTTAGACTGATGTGAGATCAGTGCTAGTGTCAGACTGATGTGAGATCAGTGCTAGTGTTAGACTGATGTGAGATCAGTGCTAGTGTCAGACTGATGTGAGATCAGTGCTAGTGTCAGACTGATGTGAGATCAGTGCTAGTGCCAGACTGATGTGAGATCAGTGCTAGTGTTAGACTGATGTGAGATCAGTGCTAGTGTCAGACTGATGTGAGATCAGTGCTAGTGTCAGACTGATGTGAGATCAGTGCTAGTGCCAGACTGATGTGAGATCAGTGCTAGTGTCAGACTGATGTGAGATCAGTGCTAGTGTCAGACTGATGTGAGATCAGTGCTAGTGCTAGACTGATGTGAGATCAGTGTTAGTGTTAGACTGATGTGAGATCAGTGCTAGTGTTAGACTGATGTGAGATCAGTGCTAGTGTTAGACTGATGTGAGATCAGTGCTAGTGTTAGACTGATGTGAGATCAGTGTTAGTGTTAGACTGATGTGAGATCAGTGCTAGTGTTAGACTGATGTGAGATCAGTGCTAGTGTTAGACTGATGTGAGATCAGTGCTAGTGTCAGACTGATGTGAGATCAGTGCTAGTGTCAGACTGATGTGAGATCAGTGCTAGTGTTAGACTGATGTGAGATCAGTGCTAGTGTTAGACTGATGTGAGATCAGTGCTAGTGCCAGACTGATCTGAGATCAGTGCTAGTGTTAGACTGATCTGAGATCAGTGCTAGTGCCAGACTGATGTGAGATCATTGCTAGTGTTAGACTGATGTGAGATCAGTGCTAGTGTTAGACTGATGTGAGATCAGTGCTAGTGTTAGACTGATGTGAGATCAGTGTTAGTGTTAGACTGATGTGAGATCAGTGCTAGTGTTAGACTGATGTGAGATCAGTGCTAGTGTTATCAGTGCTAGTGTTAGACTGATGTGAGATCAGTGTTAGTGTTAGACTGATGTGAGATCAGTGCTAGTGCCAGACTGATCTGAGATCAGTGCTAGTGTTAGACTGATGTGAGATCAGTGCTAGTGTTAGACTGATGTGAGATCAGTGCTAGTGTTATCAGTGCTAGTGTTAGACTGATGTGAGATCAGTGTTAGTGTTAGACTGATGTGAGATCAGTGCTAGTGCCAGACTGATCTGAGATCAGTGCTAGTGTTAGACTGATGTGAGATCAGTGCTAGTGCCAGACTGATGTGAGATCAGTGCTAGTGTTAGACTGATGTGAGATCAGTGCTAGTGTCAGACTGATGTGAGATCAGTGCTAGTGTCAGACTGATGTGAGATCAGTGCTAGTGTCAGACTGATGTGAGATCAGTGCTAGTGTCAGACTGATGTGAGATCAGTGCTAGTGTCAGACTGATGTGAGATCAGTGCTAGTGTTAGACTGATGTGAGATCAGTGCTAGTGTTAGACTGATGTGAGATCAGTGTTAGTGTTAGACTGATGTGAGATCAGTGCTAGTGTTAGACTGATGTGAGATCAGTGCTAGTGTTAGACTGATGTGAGATCAGTGTTAGTGTTAGACTGATGTGAGATCAGTGTTAGTGTTAGACTGATGTGAGATCAGTGCTAGTGTCAGACTGATGTGAGATCAGTGCTAGTGTCAGACTGATGTGAGATCAGTGCTAGTGTCAGACTGATGTGAGATCAGTGCTAGTGTCAGACTGATGTGAGATCAGTGCTAGTGTTAGACTGATGTGAGATCAGTGTTAGTGTTAGACTGATGTGAGATCAGTGCTAGTGTTAGACTGATGTGAGATCAGTGCTAGTGTTAGACTGATGTGAGATCAGTGTTAGTGTTAGACTGATGTGAGATCAGTGTTAGTGTTAGACTGATGTGAGATCAGTGCTAGTGTCAGACTGATGTGAGATCAGTGCTAGTGTCAGACTGATGTGAGATCAGTGCTAGTGTCAGACTGATGTGAGATCAGTGCTAGTGTTAGACTGATGTGAGATCAGTGCTAGTGTTAGACTGATGTGAGATCAGTGTTAGTGTTAGACTGATGTGAGATCAGTGCTAGTGTTAGACTGATGTGAGATCAGTGCTAGTGTTAGACTGATGTGAGATCAGTGCTAGTGTTAGACTGATGTGAGATCAGTGTTAGTGTTAGACTGATGTGAGATCAGTGCTAGTGTTAGACTGATGTGAGATCAGTGCTAGTGTTAGACTGATGTGAGATCAGTGCTAGTGTTAGACTGATGTGAGATCAGTGCTAGTGTTATCAGTGCTAGTGTTAGACTGATGTGAGATCAGTGCTAGTGTTAGACTGATGTGAGATCAGTGCTAGTGTTAGACTGATGTGAGATCAGTGCTAGTGTCAGACTGATGTGAGATCAGTGCTAGTGTCAGACTGATGTGAGATCAGTGCTAGTGTCAGACTGATGTGAGATCAGTGCTAGTGTTAGACTGATGTGAGATCAGTGCTAGTGTTAGACTGATGTGAGATCAGTGCTAGTGTTAGACTGATGTGAGATCAGTGCTAGTGTTAGACTGATGTGAGATCAGTGCTAGTGTTAGACTGATGTGAGATCAGTGCTAGTGTCAGACTGATGTGAGATCAGTGCTAGTGTCAGACTGATGTGAGATCAGTGCTAGTGTCAGACTGATGTGAGATCAGTGCTAGTGTTAGACTGATGTGAGATCAGTGCTAGTGTTAGACTGATGTGAGATCAGTGCTAGTGTCAGACTGATGTGAGATCAGTGCTAGTGTCAGACTGATGTGAGATCAGTGCTAGTGTTAGACTGATGTGAGATCAGTGCTAGTGTTAGACTGATGTGAGATCAGTGCTAGTGTTAGACTGATGTGAGATCAGTGCTAGTGTCAGACTGATGTGAGATCAGTGCTAGTGTCAGACTGATGTGAGATCAGTGTTAGTGTTAGACTGATGTGAGATCAGTGCTAGTGTTAGACTGATGTGAGATCAGTGCTAGTGTTAGACTGATGTGAGATCAGTGTTAGTGTTAGACTGATGTGAGATCAGTGCTAGTGTTAGACTGATGTGAGATCAGTGCTAGTGTCAGACTGATGTGAGATCAGTGCTAGTGTTAGACTGATGTGAGATCAGTGCTAGTGTCAGACTGATGTGAGATCAGTGCTAGTGTCAGACTGATGTGAGATCAGTGCTAGTGTCAGACTGATGTGAGATCAGTGCTAGTGTCAGACTGATGTGAGATCAGTGCTAGTGTCAGACTGATGTGAGATCAGTGCTAGTGTCAGACTGATGTGAGATCAGTGCTAGTGTCAGACTGATGTGAGATCAGTGCTAGTGTTAGACTGATGTGAGATCAGTGCTAGTGTTAGACTGATGTGAGATCAGTGTTAGTGTTAGACTGATGTGAGATCAGTGCTAGTGTTAGACTGATGTGAGATCAGTGCTAGTGTTAGACTGATGTGAGATCAGTGTTAGTGTTAGACTGATGTGAGATCAGTGCTAGTGTTAGACTGATGTGAGATCAGTGCTAGTGTTATCAGTGCTAGTGTTAGACTGATGTGAGATCAGTGTTAGTGTTAGACTGATGTGAGATCAGTGCTAGTGTTAGACTGATGTGAGATCAGTGCTAGTGTTAGACTGATGTGAGATCAGTGCTAGTGTTAGACTGATGTGAGATCAGTGCTAGTGTTATCAGTGCTAGTGTTAGACTGATGTGAGATCAGTGCTAGTGTTAGACTGATGTGAGATCAGTGCTAGTGTCAGACTGATGTGAGATCAGTGCTAGTGTTAGACTGATGTGAGATCAGTGCTAGTGTTAGACTGATGTGAGATCAGTGCTAGTGTTATCAGTGCTAGTGTTAGACTGATGTGAGATCAGTGCTAGTGTCAGACTGATGTGAGATCAGTGCTAGTGTTAGACTGATGTGAGATCAGTGCTAGTGTTAGACTGATGTGAGATCAGTGCTAGTGTTAGACTGATGTGAGATCAGTGCTAGTGTTATCAGTGCTAGTGTTAGACTGATGTGAGATCAGTGCTAGTGTCAGACTGATGTGAGATCAGTGCTAGTGTTAGACTGATGTGAGATCAGTGCTAGTGTTAGACTGATGTGAGATCAGTGCTAGTGTTAGACTGATGTGAGATCAGTGCTAGTGTTAGACTGATGTGAGATCAGTGTAAGTGTTAGACTGATGTGAGATCAGTGCTAGTGTTAGACTGATGTGAGATCAGTGCTAGTGTTATCAGTGCTAGTGTTAGACTGATCTGAGATCTGCACACTCACCCTTTTATTCTCACTCCTTCAGGACCTCAGAGGCAGATTCTGGATAAGTCATATTACCTCGGGTTATTACGGTAAGTTTCTTCATGTCATTTATTGCATGTTTCATTATCTCTCAGATTAGACGGTCTCATTAATATTTCGCTTGTTTGCTTCAGGAGTAAAATAAACGAGCTGACGATGGAGTCTACTAAACTACAGAAGGACATCGACACCTCCAGTCAGGAGAATTCAGTGTTTCTGTCTTATGAGAAACGGTACGTTTACCTTCAGAGCCCCCAGAATAATACAAATAAGACAACAAATTATAATATAATAATATTGTTCTTTAAAATAATATGACGCATCCTACGTTTTAAATTGTATATATTTCAAAGAATAAATATATATGATGAAAAAATGTGTATATTTCTGATTCTCTAATATCTCTGATTCCCCTTAATTGTTCAGAGAAGGACTTTTTCTTTAGTTTTGATGACATCAGGATAATTAATTTCATGTCTTAAAACTTTCTATGTGAGCAGAGCAGAAGTCCTGGCTGGAGAAATCAAAGATCTTCAAGGCCAGCTGGCAGATTACAACATGGTACATTATTCTATAACCATTGGACTTAAAAGTTGTATTTGTAATTTGTAATTTTGAGACACAAGATGATGTCATTATTTAAGTAAGCTGTGTCTTTTTCTAAATCTCCAGCTTGTTGACAAACTGAACACAAATACTGAGATGGATGAAGTCATGAACGACATCATCATGGTGAGTTCACATTATCTCTACACATTATTTCTTCTTCACTCTCCCTGTACTCCTGCTCAGTTCTGTGTGTTTGTGTCATCAGCTGAAAGCACAGAATGACAGAGAAGCTCAAAGCATGGACGTGATCTTCACTGAGAGGAGAGAGTAAGTGCTTTTGTCATTTGCAGAGTTTGTGCTGTAAAGAGTTTAAGTCTCCTCATCAAACTGAGTTAATCAGTCACGCCGAAACTTATTTTTAAATCAGCGATTTTACATATTGTGGAAAAAAAAATCTAGGATATTTGGGACAAAGTATTGTATACATCTCTGACAAGCTTTTAAAATCTTTAAATAAGGTTTTGAATTACTATGTTATAAAGTGCAATGACAGCATTCACTGCAAAAAATAAAAAAATGTTCTACCTAAGTCTTAAAGGGGTCATGAACTGCATTGTTTTATTGTTTCATAATGTTTCCTGGGGTGCACTTATAATGTTAGTATGATTTTACTTTAAAGGAACACTCCACCGTTTTTTGGGTTTTTTTCCACCGACCCTGTCAAACTAAAACAATGCATGCACTGAGACAAAAATGCATTTGCCCACCTATCTAAATGTAGGAAAGAAGGTGAATAAGCCCTATTTCAAAAAACGGTGGAGTGTTCCTTTAAAAAAATGTCATAATTTAGAAATAAAGGCATTTTCCTTGCCTGATTTTATCCCTCTGATTTGAACACTCTGAAGGGGCGTGTCTGTGAGACTTCAGTGTAAACGCCTACTGCTGTGATTGGCTGTGAGTCTTCAGTGTAAACGCCCACTGCTGTGATTGGCTGTGAGTCTTCAGTGTAAACGCCCACTGCTGTGATTGGCTGTGAGTCTTCAGTGTAAACGCCCACTGCTGTGATTGGCTGTGAGTCTTCAGTGTAAACGCCCACTGCTGTGATTGGCAGTGAGTCTTCAGTGTAAACGCCCACTGCTGTGATTGGCTGTGAGTCTTCAGTGTAAACGCCCACTGCTGTGACTGGCAGTGAGTCTTCAGTGTAAACGCCCACTGCTGTGATTGGCAGTGAGTCTTCAGTGTAAACGCCCACTGCTGTGATTGGCTGTGAGTCTTCAGTGTAAACGCCCACTGCTGTGATTGGCAGTGAGTCTTCAGTGTAAACGCCCACTGCTGTGATTGGCTGTGAGTCTTCAGTGTAAACGCCCACTGCTGTGATTGGCAGTGAGTCTTCAGTGTAAACGGCCACTGCTGTGATTGGCAGTGAGTCTTCAGTGTAAACGCCCACTGCTGTGATTGGCTGTGAGTCTTCAGTGTAAACGTCCACCGCTGTGATTGGCTGTGAGTCTTCAGTGTAAACGCACACCGCTGTGATTGGCTGTGAGTCTTCAGTGTAAACGCCCACTGCTGTGATTGGCTGTGAGACTTCAGTGTAAACGCCCACTGCTGTGATTGGCTGTGAGTCTTCAGTGTAAACGCCCACTGCTGTGATTGGCAGTGAGTCTTCAGTGTAAACGCCCACTGCTGTGATTGGCTGTGAGTCTTCAGTGTAAACGCCCACTGCTGTGATTGGCTGTGAGACTTCAGTGTAAACGCCCACTGCTGTGATTGGCTGTGAGTCTTCAGTGTAAACGCCCACTGCTGTGATTGGCTGTGAGACTTCAGTGTAAACGCCCACTGCTGTGATTGGCTGTGAGTCTTCAGTGTAAACGCCCACTGCTTTGAGACTTCAATGTAAACGCGCACTGCTGTGATTGGCTGTGAGACCTCAGTGTAAACGCCCACTGCTGTGATTGGCTGTGAGACTTCAGTGTAAACGCCCACTGCTGTGATTGGCTGTGAGACTTCAGTGTAAACGCCCACTGCTGTGATTTGCTGTGAGTCTTCAGTGTAAACGCCCACTGCGGTGATTGGCTGTGAGTCTTCAGTGTAAACGCCCACTGCGGTGATTGGCTGTGAGTCTTCAGTGTAAACACCCACTGCTTTGAGACCTCAGTGTAAACGCCCACTGCTGTGATTGGCTGTGAGACCTCAGTGTAAACGCCCACTGCTGTGATTGGCTGTGAGTCTTCAGTGTAAACGCCCACTGCTGTGACTGGCTGTGAGTCTTCAGTGTAAACGCCCACTGCTGTGATTGGCTAACAGCTTTGCAAATGAAATAGCTAGTATTACATGTGGAACTCTCTCGAAAACTTTTAGCACAGTTTTTACTATTACTACTCTCAATGTTAACTACGCGTGAAAATTGATAATCATAGCAATGCAATTAGATCTATGTAGGGCTGGGCAATATATCGCATGACATTGTTAGGCGCATCTCGTCAGTAAAGCCGGTTCCTTGATTAGTAGTAAATCGCCATCACCTGCTTTCAGATGGAGCGGCATTTACTACACAGAGCCGTAGTTAACTGACAAGCTGAGCCATATCGCATTAATTATCGCAGGCGATACGTCTCGTCTTTACTGACGAGATGCGCCTAACAATGTCATGCGATATATCGCCCAGCCCTAAATCTATGGCATCATATTAAGATCGTGGCATGAAGGGTTGCAGTGTTGTACATGTAGCTGATCACGGACATGTATGCGGCGATCTCGTCATTGCAACTCGATTTCTGCACACTAACAAATGCTTTCATCATAACTAACAGTGAAAACACAATGTAAGTGGTTCGTTGATTATTGCGGGAGTTTTGGCGCGAGTCCAGAACTCAGTCACTGATAAACACGCGCTGTTTGATTGACAGCTACAGCTATTGTAAACGGAACGTTCTTTGATCGCTTTCTATGTATAATTCAATCAGTTTAAACAACAGATTATTTACACCCTTAAGAGAAACAATGTGAAGTTGACCGTTTAGTCACTGATTTGATATACTGACAGGACAAGGAACATCTGACTGTAGCTACATGGAATCATTACAATCACTGGTCACAGATCAGGCATTAGAATGGACAGGGTTACTTACATGTTGTGGCATTACTGTCGAGTCCATATCGTAAAAGCCTGCAAAGCCTGCGCCGAGTTTGCGACTGATTTACCAAAGAATCCAGTGAAATGTATCGAATAGAAATAAATAATGTTCAACTGAGACATTCACATTGTTGAAAATAAACAACCACATTCCCATTAGGTTCCTTCTGAAGATAATGTTATATTTAGTCCAGTGAGTGACCCTGTGCTTATCTCACTAACGCCAGTGGGCGGGGTCACAGCTGATCTTCTTTATAAAGGGGCGGTGCTCATCTCACTAACGCCAGTGGGCGGGGCCACAGCTGATCTTCTTCATAAAGGGGCGGTGCTCATCTCACTAACGCCAGTGGGCGGGGCCACAGCTGATCTTCTTCATAAAGGGGCGGTGCTCGTCTCACTAACGCCAGTGGGCGGGGCCACAGCTGATCTTCTTCATAAAGGGGCGGTCCTCATCTCACTAACGCCAGTGGGCTGGGCCACAGCTGATCTTCTTCATAAAGGGGCGGTCCTCATCTCACTAATGCCAGTGGGCGGGGCCACAGCTGATCTTCTTCATAAAGGGGCGGTCCTCATCTCACTAATGCCAGTGGGCGGGGCCACAGCTGATCTTCTTAATAAAGGGGCGGTCCTCATCTCACTATCGCCAGTGGGCGGGGCCACAGCTGATCTTCTTCATAAAGGGGCGGTCTTTCACTGCCTTATTGCGTCATAAAGAGGCCCATTCCAGAATGAGTCGTTCGCTGGGCCTGGTGACAATAAAAGCTGATTTTGGACTAACAAGGACGGTTTCAGTTCTGAAACTCTCAGGGTATTCTTATAATATGATGACCTCTTATATGCCAAAACCTCAAGGAAAATTTTATTTCTTATTTCATGACCCCTTAAAGTTTTTAATTAAGTTTTCTGAGAAATGTGTCAAAAATAAGTGACTTGGTGCTTAAGGCAAGAAACAAAATCTGCCAAAAAATAAACTTGTTTTCCCCTTAAGTATGAAGTCAGTTCATTTTTATTATTTTTTATTTACTCCAGTAAATGTATCTTGATTTAAGAATGTTTAGATATTTTTGCTGGAAAACAAGACAGAAACACTGAGGAAGAACATGAAGTTTGTAGTGTTCACACACACTGTATTGACATGCTGAGATGCATGTATTTGCAATTCTGGTTCAATGATCTTTTTGGTTTTATATTTTAAGGAATTTTCATATTGCACTACTGCACTGGAAAAAAAGATCCTCACAGTCTGTTCATGCAAAAAACTCGTAGCTTAATTAGTCCACCAATGTGCCCTAGCCCTGAGACGCGCGGATAGAGTTCTGGCTCACGACTCGCGGTCCGCGTCTGGGTGTCGGCTGTAGTTCCCCGGCTCGATGTAGCCGTCCTCGATGAAGCCGTCGTCCTCCAGCTCCTCCAGCTCCTGAGCGCTGGTCTCCGTCTGCTGCGTGTCCAGGCTGAAGTTAGAGAAGCGGCCGCTGAACGCGCTGGGCTCGCCGTCCTCACACAGCCTCTGGTGCCGGTAGTTGAACAGGAGTTTGTACCAGGAGGGAGACTTGACAGCGCAGACGATGATGATGGAAGTGCTGAGAGTCAAAGCCACGACACCGAGCAGAAACTTCCAGCTGTGGCTCCCCGTCTGCGTCCCTCCATCACTCGCAGTGAACCCTGAGGACACACACACACACACGTTCATCATGTACACACAGCATCTCTAACCCTAACCCTGAGGACACACACACACGTTCATCATGTACACACAGCATCTCTAACCCTAACCCTGAGGACACACACACACACACGTTCATCATGTACACACAGCATCTCTAACCCTAACCCTGAGGACACCCACACACACGTTCATCATGTACACACAGCATCTCTAACCCTAACCCTGAGGACACACACACACACACGTTCATCATGTACACACAGCATCTCTAACCCTAACCCTGAGGACACACACACACGTTCATCATGTACACACAGCATCTCTAACCCTAACCCTGAGGACACACACACACACACGTTCATCATGTACACACAGCATCTCTAACCCTAACCCTGAGGACACACACACACGTTCATCATGTACACACAGCATCTCTAACCCTAACCCTGAGGACACACACACACACGTTCATCATGTACACACAGCATCTCTAACCCTAACCCTGAGGACACACACACACGTTCATCATGTACACACAGCATCTCTAACCCTAACCCTGAGGACACACACACACGTTCATCATGTACACACAGCATCTCTAACCCTAACCCTGAGGACACACACACACACGTTCATCATGTACACACAGCATCTCTAACCCTAACCCTGAGGACACACACACACGTTCATCATCTCTCGTCAAGTCACCTTCATTTATGTAGCGCTTTTAACAATATAGATTGTAGAATAAAGCTCTAGAATAAAGTTATTGTCCAGATAAAGTTAGTTTTGATTGATTCACTTCTGTTGTAAACATCGTTAGTGATTAACTTAGGGGCCGCTAACACACACCGCTCTAACAGAAGACCCGTAATGTGCTCCGGCTCATCCGCACAACAGCAGTGTTTGGAGCTCGAGGACGCAAGCTTTGAAACAGGTTCCAAGATGCAAGTGTTGAAAAGTTTTTAAAACGTGATCATCTCCGTGTAAACTTCAAAAACGTGACTCTGTGAGCGCTGACGGCGTGCACATGCGCATTACGTGTTCGGTCTAGAGCAGGGGTGGGCAAACTTTTTGGCTCCAGGGCCACACTGGGTTTTAAAATCTGACAGAGGGCCAGCCCAGTAGCAGACTATGAAACACGATCTCATGAAAGTGCGTATCTATACCACGAATTTTATTTCTCGTGCCATTTATACGCCAAAAATGTTTTTTGCGTGCATATGCTGCGCACTGTAAACCCCTTGGTTAGGATTAGGGGTGCGGAGTGCGTGCCTATTATACACGCCATAAAGTGTGTATCATATGCACGCGAAAACTGCGTATCATAAGCACTACAAATACAATTCGTGGTATTCGCACTTCCATGAGATCGGGCTGAGCAAACACATTTACGTTGTGGCAACGTCTGCGCGAAATTCAACAACTGAGTAACGACATTCTGACAATACATTTTTTTATGCTAGATATCCCCCATTTAGCATGTTATGTTTTGAGGTTAATTTTTAATTAGTCAGATGTTAGATAATTATAGCCTATACTTTTTAAATATTGTTTATCCTTATTATTATTTAATGGGCCTAACAGTAAATTAGAAACAAAACACCTGCAAGTGTACACTTAGAAGAGTAAAAATGAACAAAACCGAGTTCTGTACATGGCAGACGTCAGGGGAGCGTAGCTGCTAACTTAGTCGAAAGCCGGGCGATAAAGGTCGGCTAACGGAATCAGTCAGGATACATCCACAAATCCAGAGGAGCAAAGAAACTAAATAGCAGACAAATCAAAGGAAAAACTAAACAGGTGTGCAAGCGGTTACCAAACATTTTTTTCTCTGTGAGTTTCCAAAAAAGGAAAAAACATTAACGTGCAACAGCAGCCACAACAGCGCTGAATGAATGATGATCTGCTTTTGTCATTTTTCCTTTTTTACATTTGTTAGCTATGGCATGAAATATCTGATATTCCGATTGTCAAATATATGCAACGCAATATATATATATATATATAAAACGCAAAGTATTGCAAGAAAAAGGCTAAATGAATGCGATCTTAAGACAATTTTTGAAATACTCGACGGGCCGGATTGAACAGCCTAACGGGCCGTATGTGGCCCGCGGGCCGTAGTTTGCCCGCCCCTGGTCTAGAGATATGCGCGTTTGAGTATGTTAGCTCTACACAGTTCCTTTCCATGGCCTAATCCACCGACACATCAGCTGTGTGTTTGATTCTGGTTTGTGGAAAATGTTTTTCACATTGGCAACGCTTGTGTCCATTTACCTTGTTTGTGTCCAGTAAGAGAATCCACACCAGAATACTGTAACAGTGGCTTTCTCTAATATGTCTATGGGTTGTTTGCTATTTGAGCTCATGAGTCATAAGTGTTGATATGGACATTCAGGCACATTGTTTCTGATGTTTTTACCTTTGCTGGAGTTGTAGACGCGACTGCTGTTGCTTTGCTCTGTGGTTTGCTGTGATGCTAATCTAGTCTTCGCTGTTGGGTCTTGACTTAAGCAGAAAGAGTTTCCATCGAGGACAGCTGTTTTCTGGGGGGTGTAACAAAACACTTCTCTGCCTGTAAAACAAACATTTTGCAGATGAATAAATCAAACAAGACAAACATGAAGTTGGCCAGAGCATAAACAGCATATCTGAAGATATCTCTCGTTCTCACCGGCTGATACGCCAGACTCGTTCAGATGTTTGATGAGACTTGTGAGCGAACAGGAGCAGTTCCACGGATTTTCCTCCAAATCTAAACTCTTCAGTTTTATCAGTCCTTTAAAGATGTCTTTGTTAAGGGTTTTCAGTTCATTTCCCCTCAGAATAAGAGTCTCTAGGCGTGTGAGGCTGTCGAAAGCTCCTTCAGGCAGTGACTGTATGTGGTTGTAAGAAAGATCTAGCACCCGAATCCCGGGATACTCGCGTAAGATCTGGATATCCGAGTCAGACATCTCAACGGAGTTATGGCTCAGGATCAGTTCGGTGAGGTTTGTAGGTTTCCCTGTAGGAATGCTCGTTAGAGATGCGTTGTTCATGTCCACCTGAACACAAAGGTTAATGTCTGTTTGAACACCGGAGTGTAACACTTCACTGCAGATTCTCTGTTTTCACTGTATTTTACATGCAATTCTCCACAGTTTAGTCTATGGTTTATCTATGACTTATTGTTAGACAGTGACTGAAAATGTTTAATTCACTGTAAAGCAACACCTCAAGCGCTCACCTGCAGTGCGATCACCTGTGAGCTCATCAGAACGACTGCCATCCAGAACACACACACTTCTGTCCCGGTCATGATCTCTCCGAACACACACACACCTGTGATGATAACAGCACTGCATCAGCCAAACTCACCCTAACCCTGAGTAAGAGAAGAGCTCTCGATAAACGGTCCTGCCTGTGGTGAGATAGAGAAGCTTCTCGAGAGTAAAAACCCTCTTCATGAGCGTCACACAAAGAGGACCTTTGTGCAGAAGGGTCAGTCTCCTATCAGCATCTGATGTCCCGTGTCTCTGCTTGTGTTTGTTATCTGCCATCAGACACACAGATCATCATGTTTATCCTGCACAGTCTCCCAGTGTTCTCCAGTGGTTGTTGTGATGCATCACTCTTGCATTGCATTGAATAATGACATTATTGTCTTCAGTACTGCATCTTGTAGATGAATTCAACTCATTTCATATCGATGAACTTTACACAGTTATTGAACTGAATTGAATTGATCTGAATCGCATCTTTTTTCAACAACACTTGATCCAGTAATACTAACACTTTCTCTTCTATTCTATTATAAAAATAAAAATAAATGAACGTACTGCGTTATATTAAACTGAGAAGGGTCTTAGCACTTGCATATTGTTGTCCTACTGTTAGTTTAACTGCTTCTATTGCTTTGGATAAAAGCGTCTGCTAAATGAATAAATGTAAATGTAATGCAAGTAAATAATGACACTGTTGTCTTTTTAGAGCTGCTTTACAGCAGAATTAGGATTTGCCTCATGGTTCTCTAGTGAACACAGGCTGGCTGTAGAGCTTCTAGTGCACTAGTGGTCATGTGCGACTCTCAAGGTACTCTGACACACTTTTATAAGTGATCATTATAGTATTATGTTTAATATAGTTCTTCTTCATTGAATATAGCACTTAATTGAAGTAATATACCACTTCATTGAATCCGCACATCTTCAATATAAATATGTTCGTTTCAGTTCTTGTTGTAATAGTGATCCAATAGTTATAGTGGATTTAAAAGACTCTCTAAGGATAATTGTTGCTCTGCTTTCCTCCTCAACTCGTCTTTCAACTATAAACATCCTTTGTGTTTCCTCTACTACCGCTCACTAAGCCCTGTTGGATATGCACATGTTTATGTGTTTTACGTCTATATTAGTATATTCTTCTATATTCCTCTCTTCTGCTGCAAAGCTCCACCCATCCGTCTTGATTGACACGACTGGGTTAGTGTATCGTCTGCAGTTGGGTTTTTGTTTGTTCTGTTATATTTCAAATTATGTCAGTGTCGTGCTGAATTGATTATGAAAATGAAATGTCATACACAATTGATGTATAAGTATTTTTCCTTTTTTCTTCACCATATATGGAAATTAAATAGCATTAACCCTAACGTTGTGGTAGCATTTAGGATTTTTGCCTCAAAAGCTTGTTTAATTCTGATTGTGACTCAGCATTAAACTTCAGCTTTTTATTTTTGTTATAGTTCAAATCATTTTAGAACTTGGATTCTTTAAAGATGTATTCTTTTTGATTACTTGTTTGAAATGATAAACATGGATAATATCTTCTGAACCTGACCAAACATTAAACATTTTGAACCAGCTCTATATCACATTTATGTACTACTTAAGGTGAACTGAATTAAACTGTTTTCTTTACAAAAAAAAAGAAAAGAAAAGGAAAAATTTTATAGATAAGATTGTTAGTCACTTACCCTTGAGCCGTGTATAATAGCATATGCTAACACATACTTGAACGAGCTGAGATAGAAACAGACCTTTGCTCTCTGTAATAAAAAGACTGGCTAAAGATTGACCACATTCAGTCATTTAACTTCAGAAGGTTAACTATGACTTTTATTGTGTTCCTGTTGCTTATGGTGCTATAGAAACCCTAAGGTCATGGGTTTCATTCCCAGGGAATGCATGAACTGATGAAATATCTATACCTTGAATGCAATGTAAGCTGCTTTCTATAAAGGTGTCGATCATACTTGTGAAGCATACTTGTTGAACTTTGGTACAGTCTCAGAGTTTCTTGATACAGTTTTCAAAGTAATCTTTAGTTCCCTTTCGTTCAGTCACTCCGAGTTGTGTCAGTGACTGACGAAATGGGGGTTTCGCTTAGAAGCCTATCACCTTCGAGTTCTCACAAAACGAGCCGCTTCCGGGGAGTCCGCTATACCATGGTGGGTGGCGATGCCACTGTCATGCATGCGGAGGTCGCCACCCTACTGGCGAAGGGTGCGGTCGAGACTGTCCCTCCAGCCGAAATGAAGTCCGGCTTCTACAGCCCCTACTTCATTGTATCCAAGAAGAGCGGTGGGTTACAGCCAATCCTGGACCTGCGCATCTTGAACTGAACCCTTCACTGTTGACAGCCAAACGCATTTTTGAATGTGTTCATCCGTTGGATTGGTTTGCAGCGATCGACCTGAAGGATGCGTACTTTCATGTCTCCATTCCTCCTCGACAGACCATTTCTTCGGTTTGCTTTCGAGGGGCAGGCATACCAGTTCACGGTACTTCGGCTACATTCGGGCTAGCCCTGTCTCCTCGTGTCTTCACAAAAGTCATAGAGGCAGCCCTTGTGCCACTTCGGCAACACAGGGTTCGCATCCTGAACTATCTCGACGACTGGCTGATTCTAGCTCACTCTTGAGAGCAGGTTTGTGAACGCAGGGACCTGGTGCTGCGGCACCTCACCCGCCTGGACCTTCGGATCAACTGGGAAAAGAGCAAACTCTCCCCCATGCAGAGGATCTCTTTTCTCGGTATGGAAATCGACAAGTATATCCGTGCTAGTCTCACGACAGGGAGCTCAGACTTGTGCAGAGCACTGGAAGACAGCTGCTGTGCCAAGATTGAATTGGGACCCCCATTTCATCAGTCACTGACGTAACTCAGAGTGACTGAACGCAAGGGAACATCTCGGTTACGTATGTAACCCTCGTTCCCTGAGGAGGGAACGGAGACATTACGTCCCCCTGCCACAACCGCTGTACCAGTGGAACAGCCGGGAGTTCAGTCTCGGCTCCTCAGCGTAACATAATGCGAGATTGCTGCGCTGCTCCTATGCAAATTTCGCAGACCCATGGCATTGTTTTGCCATTGGCTCATTTTGTAAGAACTCGGAAGGGGATAGGCTTCTAAGCGAAACCTCCATTTCGTCAGTCACTGACTTAACATCTCCATTCCCTCCTCAGGGAACGAGGGTTACATACGTAACCGAGACGTTTCAGTTTTGTCATGTTTAAGCTCTTTAAAGCAGTGTCCTAGTCTTTTTTTGTCTTATGTACCAAAGCCCTATCATTAACACAAACTAGAAATGTTCTCTTTAATTCATACTGGATCCTTTAGAACTATCATTAAGATTATTTAAATAACAACGATTAAAAATTAGTAAGGCCCTGTCCCAAATGGCACACTTCATATGCACTTTCGGTCTTGTGGACTTAAGTCTGTGAGACCGTATGGTGTCCCATTTGTCATTTTAGGCCTCAGAAGGGTTCTCGCGAGCGCCCCCTTTGCGGTCGATATGCGCCCTCATTGTGCACTTTTGCCGAGCCTGCACTGATGCGGGCTCTTCAGCAGACTACTTCCCGATATTCAAAGCGGCATTACGTCATGAAAGTGCGGACTAGTAGGAAGACCACGAGTGCTTAGGGTGCCATTTGGGACAGGGCCTAACTTAGCTTTCCATTAATTTTCCTCACTTAATCCTCACTTTAAACACTCCGATACCACAGCGAAAACTTCTAGCCGAACTAATAAAGTTCAAACATCATTAAAGGCAAGTGAACAGTCAGCAAAAAATAAGAACAAATACACAAATTATAATCATTAATAAATACAAAGTTCCAAATAATATTCATTTCAGGTGCTTAAATGTAATAATTAAATGTAAAATAACACTATGTTCACTGTATAAATTTAATAAAGATTAATCTTTGTTAAAGCTGGGTTTTTGTAGTTTGATTAACATTTATGACTCCAGCAGGTATATAAAGGCTGCTGTCACTTTAAGACCAAATGCACGGATCAAATATCGATATACATCCTTTTCTTCTTTCCTTTCTCTTGAGACAAAGCGGACTATGTTTACGAGAATACTCTCCGAGACTGGTATCCAATTCAAACCATCCAAATGCAAGGAGATGCGAAAGAGGAATCAATTCAGAGTTCTCGTGCTTAAGTCACCTTTATTTATACAGCGCTTTTTACAATACTGATTGTTTCAAAGCAGCTTTACAGAGATAACAGAAAAATGATGGATTTTGAACTGAAGTCAGTTCAGTGTTGATTCAGTTCTGTTGTAAAGATTAAATTAGTTGATTTCATCTATAAAGCAGTTCTGGAGGAAACAGTGATGTCATCAGCTCGTACAGCAGCGTCAGTGCAGTCAGATCAATAATACTGATGAATATTAAATGTCCACAACTAATGAAGCCAGAGGCGACAGCGGCGCGAACACAGACATCAGTGACAAACTAGAGGAAAACCCTTGTGAGAAACCAGACTCAGCCGCTCAGTGAAGAACCAACCGTGTATGATTATGATTCAGGCAGCACTACAAGTCAAAGTTCAGATCAGGATCAGTATTGTATAAAGCTGCTGACTGATTCAGTGGGATAAGCATGTATGATTATGATATATAGTAATAACTTTAACTTTCTCTCTGTCAGGAAAGAGGATCTGATCCGCGCTGTGGAGGATAATATAGTCCAGGAGAAACAGGCGGCCCAAGACATCGTCAAGAAGATGAGTGCTGAGAAACAGGCCAGATACACTGAGATGAAGGCCAGCAATGAAGAGCTACTGCAGGTCAGGGTTACTCCACCACAGAACTCCACCATCTGACCTCATCAGCAGATCACAGTACCAAGCCTGATCTGTCATGTAGAGCAGGGGTTCTCAACCTTTTGCAACTCATGGCCCACCAATGAGTGTTTAAAAACATTCAGAGGACCACCTTTCCACATATGATAGTATGAACACAGAATAACAGAAAATTCTAAAAGTACAATGATATACTCTGCTGTTAATCTGTTATGCCACTGTAGCAGAGTCAGCTATATAGATGAAAACTGTCCTTGTATCAAAAAGACTTTGCAGGTTTACTCAGTAACATTCCTGTAACAATAACAGGCTAACACACCTGTAACAACAGGTCAGACACACAAGAGGGGATTCTCTCTATTCGCTGCAACACAATCTCTATAACACGAATGTTATTTCTCGTGCCATTTATACGCCAAAAATGTTTTTTGCGTGCACATGCGTAGGATTAGCGGTGGGGAGTGCGTGCGTATTACACGCCATACACTGCGTATCATATGCACGCCAAAAAATGTTTGCCGTATAAATGGCAGGAGAAATAAAATTCGTGGTATAGATACGAAATGTTCAACAAAGTTCATTCACCCCAATTTACATAGCCTATACTGTAAGTGTAATTTATCAAATACAGTTAGTGATATGAACTTGACTGTTTAAAACAATATTAATCAGCCCAGTTTTGTTCAAATGTCTCTGCAGCTTTGATGGTTTTAGCGCCTCATATGACAACATTTCTCCACATTCAACACCTGAATCCACATTCAACAACATTTCTCCACATGCGCCTTCGGCTTAAGGGCGTCGCACACCGGACGAGAAGTGCAGCGGCACGTCCTTAAAATTCGAACACATTATTTTCTCTGAGTGTACACACACTGGCGGCGTCTGTCCGCAGCGCCAGCTATGGCTCAAGACGCTGTTCAGAATCCTGTCGCACAGAGCGCCATTTACATAGTTTTATATTAAATTTGCTACATTATATTTGTATCAAAGCGTCATTAATGTAGCCTATATACTGACTTCACCCTGTGCTGCAAGATACATTTAGTTTTATATTCAAATTTACAGAAATCAGATGCGTGGATGAAAATTACTGGATTTTCAGGTGAGATTCTCAATTAATTCAGTTAATGTACGTCCTGAGGTAAAGTGTTCAGACTGCAGACTCAGCAACGATTGTATTTAATTGTAATTGAAAATTGAATTGCAATCATAACATAGTACAGACATTATCTTAATTTCGTAATGTCCTTAAACATAACAATATTGCTGGCCATAAACTGAGAAAGTGCGCGTGTTCGATACCTCGAGTTGCAGACGCAGCGCTGCGCTTCTCGTCCGTGTGCGACTCCCCAGTACCTGCCCTTATAAAACCAAATTTAATGTATTCAGCGTCGTATTTTCTCACCACACACTTCGAAGCTTTTCCCTGCACAGGTCTGTCTCCCACATCTGCTTTTCTTTTCAGGAAACGATTAACGATATTACAGTAACGTAATGTTACTGCGTCTGATCTAACAAACGTTCAATCTGACGTGATTGGTGTTGTGATATTTAAACCTAAATTTGCTTTTAGATAATGCATTTTGACTTGACTTGAGTGTTTTTGATCATATAAATTCATAAGAACAATTAAATAATTATAAAATAACAAGATTTGTAAATTAAAAAATAAATAAAAATTAATTTGGGGGTAGTCTACCACTGCCTACACGGCCCACCAGATGACGCTCCGCGGCCCACCGGTTGAGAATCACTGATGTAGAGTATACAGAGGACAGCAGGGTGGCGCTACAAGGCTCTTCACTGCGACCCCAAATAACACCGGTGCGAGTGACCCGATCGGTTCTCATGAATACATGTGTGAGGTCTGGTTCACACAGAACGCGTTTCTGCTGTTAGAAACCCCAGACGCTGGGCAGTGGAACAGAAAAAAGCGCACGGTCTAGAGACGCGTTTTTTAAAAAGATTTCTTTTTTTTTATTGTTTTTTTTTTATTTTAAATAATAACATACAAATGTTGGATGACAGCATGAATACCAATAAAAGAAAAAGACACAAAACACAAAACACACAAAAGACACAAGGAAGGGTAACTTAAAAGGAACATACAAATAAACCCCGGCAGCCAATTACAGCACAAAATAATGCATCATCAATTTAAAACAATTCTTTTAGAGCTTGGGCTGTACTAACTCCAATAAGTGACCGTTTGTATTCTAGCCCCATTAATCCTTGCAGTGCTGCGTTCTAAACAAGCAATATAATGAAAAGACAGCAGCCAGAATCTTCTAAGATCCATGTCAGGAGTGAACCATTGCTGTATAATTGTTTTTTTAGCAGCAGTGAAACCAGACATTAACAATCTTCTCTGTACTAACGTAAAGTTGTATGAAGAATCATCATTCAACAACATAAGACAGGGGTCGAGGTCAAACTGCAACTTTGTGATATGTTTTAGTACTTGAACTACATGTTTCCAAAAATTGGATCTAACTGAACAGTCCCAAAACATATGCAAAAAAGTACCTTTAGAGTTATTGTTACACAGACTGCAATTAGGATTTAATGAGAGTTTCATCAAGTATCGCTTGTATGGGGTACAATACATTTTGTGTATAGTTTTGAAATGAATAAGAATGTGCGAGGGGTTTTTGGAGGTAAGACAGAGATTGGACCAAACTGTATTCCAGTCAGGACTATAGCCCAACCATGAGAGTTCTCTCTCCCACACAGCTAATATCTTCAGGGTCTTATATGAACATTCAAGTAGTTATTTATAAATCAAGGAGACTGTGCCCTGAATTTTCCCAGTATTTCTGAACCACTTTAACAATGGGTGATCATCTAGGCTAGAATTCCAAGGTACCCCATATGCTTTCATTGCAGACCTCAACTTCAAGTACATAAAAAAGGAGGTACCTGGCAAAGAATAATCTGCTTGAATATCTTAGAATGCACGCAATCCACTGCCATTGAATATATCACCAAATGTGAACACACCTTTTAAGGACCAGGAAGGGTAAATGAAAGGTTGATTACCAGATAATAGGCGGGCATTGTTCCAGAGAGGAGACTGACGTGAGATATTTTGTCTATGGGGAAGAACACGGTCAGACTCAATGCTTCTCCAGGGTACTTTGGAGTGAGTGTCCACCCAGACACGCATAACCCTAATTTGGAAAGCAAAGTAGTAGAACATTAAATTAGGAAGTGCAAGACCGCCATGCAGTTTTGCACGCTGTAATACTGAAAGGCTGAATCTAGGACGATTACCACCCCAGATGAATTTAGAGATTAATGAATTCATTTCTTTGAAAAATTTTGGGGGAGGAAAACACGGGAGCATGAAAAATAAAAAGTTAACTCTGGGTAAAATATTCATTTTAACCGTGCTAATTCTAGCTTGCATTGACATTTTTACGTTGTCCCACCTCTGTATGTCCTGCTTAATTTTCTGACTGATTTCAGAAAAATTTGTCTGAGCAATCAAATCAGATCAAATCAAATCAAGTATATTTGTATAGCGCTTTTCACAATACAGATTGTATCAAAGCAGCTTCACAGTATTAAAATAAAATAATACAACAAAGTTTGTTTCTAGTGGAATTTATTGATTGATAGAATAAAATTAAATATCCCCAAAATATCCCCAATCCTAGACAAAGAATCAGCAATTTTAATACCAAGATAAGTGCATGAATTAGCAAAGACAAGGCCACTAGGTAGAGATGCTGCTTTAGTAATGCTATTAAGTGCCATTAAGGATGACTTATCCCAATTTATTTTATAACCAGACATAGTGCTAAAGGAGTTGAACAAGCGCAAAACTTTTGGTAGAGAGGTATTTAAGTCTGAAAGATAAAGCATAATATCATCGGCATATAATGAGATGTGGTGGTGTGAGCTGTTAATAGTTATAGGTGTTACTGTTTGGTTTTGTCTAAGAGCTTGTGCGAGAGGTTCTAGTGAGAGTGCAAATAAGATTGGTGACAAGGGACAACCTTGCCGACAACCTCTTTGGAGTAAGAAAGGTTGTGATTGACAGGAACCTGTTGATACGGAAGCAGAAGGACATTTATATAACAATCGTATAATATTTAGGAACTTGGAGCCAAATCCAAAACGCTCCAGAACAGCCCACAGATAATCCCATTCAAGCCTATCAAATGCTTTGAGAGCGTCCAAAGAAAAAATGGCAGAAGTAGCATTAGTGGTCTGAGCGTAATCAATAATGTGTAATAGTCGGCGCATGTTATCCGATGCTAAGCGGCCCTTCAAGAAGCCAGTCTGATCATAATGAATCAGATTGTCAATATATGGTTCCAATCTTAAAACCAATGCCTTGGCTAGGATCTTGACGTCGGCTGATATCAGAGATATTGGACGATAACTAGAACAACTTAGTGGATCTTTGTCTTTTTTAAGCAACAGGGTAATGATGGCAACATTTTGATCTCTTTGAAGTGTACCATGATCAATGGCATAATTCATGGACTTCAAAATTAGGGGGCCCACAATATCCCAGATAGCTAGATAGAAATCCGGAGGAATTCCATCAGGGCCGGGAGATTTACCTTTCTGCAACAATTTAGCTGCATTGTGGAGTTCCTCCAATATTAGAGGAGCATCCAGTGATTCTTGAGCAGATATTGGTAAAGTGGGAAGATTCAGGTGACTGAGAAAATCACTACATTCTCCTTTGTCAAGGCAAACCTCAGAAGAATACAACACAGAGTAGAATGATCTAAACTCATCATTAACAGCCTTTGGGTCCGTAGTAATTTCACCAGAGTCAGTTTTAATAACATCAATGCTGGCTTTAGATTCGCACTCTTTGATTTTCAGTGCAAGCAATCTGCTAGGCCTATCTGCATTAAAATAGTATTTTTGCTTTGTTCTATGAATGATAAACTCAGCTTTGGATATAGATAGAAAAGTATATTCTGCTTTCAATAAAAATAGCTCCTGATTAAGCTTATCGGAAAAGGCACAAGCCTGTTGACGATCTAGATCATTAATCTTTTTTTCTAGCTCCTCAAACCGTTTATTCCTAGAGGCCTTGACTTTGGCGGAATATGAAATGCAATTTCCCCTTAAAAAGCATTTTGTAACTTCCCACAACGTCTGTGAATTATGGCAGTGGGAATTAATTTCCAAAAAAATCATTAATTCTTGTCTAAGTTGATCTAAGAAGGAGATGTCGTACAATAATGTAGTATTAAAGCGCCATCTATTGACTTTAGAGACTTTAGCACCTATAGTGATATTACAGGTAACCGGTGAATGATCCGAAATCAAAATAGGCAAAATATCAATAGTACTGATGTATTGGATTAAAGAAGGATCAACCAGAATATAATCGATCCTAGAAAACGACTTGTGACGGGTAGAATAGAATGTGTAAGCTTTAGAATTACCATTTTTAATACGCCATGGGTCTACAAGATTAAGCTCTGCGATTAAGCTATTAAGAGCTACTGACGAGGGCGTTGCGACAGAGTCAGTGGAGGAGCGGTCTAACTCAGGGTGGACACAAGCATTGAAATCCGCGCCTAAAATAATCTGATAATCATTGAAATTAATCAAAGTTCCAGAAATATTATCCATAAATTGGCGGTCACATACGTTCGGTGCATATATAGATGTTAAAAGGACTTTAGTATGATTAATTCTAGTGGCTGTATATACGAACCGCCCACAATCATCTTTCCCCATTGAATCCACAGATAAACTTAGTGATCTCTTATACAGGATTAAGACACCTTTAGGTTTGTTAAGCGCACATGAACATGCCAACATCTTATAATATTTATTTTGAAAACGGTGAACATCTCCGTCTTTTAAATGGGTTTCTTGGAGTAGCGCAATGGCTACATCTTTCCGTCGCAAAAATTCCAAACAACGAGTGCGCTTTATTGGTGAGTTTAAACCCCTCACATTCCAACTTAGAATATTAAAAGCAGACATATCGTGTGGAGGTAAAATGACAAGTGAAGTGTAGAAAAGCCCAGGCCTCGAAAACCATTTGGAAAAAATTGTACGTTAAAATTAGTTGCTGCCGCGAACAAAACACAGATGAACAAAAACGAAACTATGTACATACACTTTGCAAGCCGCGAGGATATAACGAATCCCCTGGCTAGCATAGGGCTACAGTTTACAAGAGCCGTGACTGCTCAATTGCGGTGTAATCCCAACCACTACTAAATAAATATTTTATAGCTGGAATAAGGAAGGATTCAAGATTGTAATACAAATTGTTTAAAAATAAATCACAAAATAAATTCCTATATAAAATCTCAACCTAGAAAAATAAAATTAAGGGGGACCTACCTCAATAACCAATAATGTTCATAACCTATTCTGTGGTGAAAAAAATTAAAATTAAAATAAAATGTATATATAAATATAAACCAATTAGCAAATAAGAAAAGTAAGGTAAATGGCTTACAAAAGCATATACAGTATACTCGCTATGTAGTTTTATCTCTACTGAGTTACGGATTGCTCCATATCCATGTCAGCACAGCGGTCCAGTTGAGGAGGCAGTCCCGCGGGTGCTATAGCGATGTCGTTCCCAGGCCGTAAGGACAGAAGATATTGCTCGGCCTCCAACAGCGAACGGAAGAGGTTTTGTCTCCCAGCATGAATGACCTTAAGTGTAGCCGGGAAGAGGAGAAACGATTGAATTCCGAATGTATCCATCTTCTTGCGCACCTCAGTGAAAGCCTTCCTTTTCTTTGTAGTGTCTGCGCTATAATCTGGAAAGAAATGAAGGGGTTCGCTGCCAAACTTGACTGGGTATGCGGCCCTCGCCCCGTTGAGAATGGCTTGTCTATCGGTGTAGTCCAACAGTTTGAATATAACCGTGCGTGGGCGTTTAGACTGCTTGTCTGAGAAGATGCGATGTGCGCGTTCGATTTTAATTTCTCTGCTCGCGATGGAAGGTATCCATTTGGGCAGGTTCGCCTTTAAAAAGGCGATGCAGTCATCTGCCTCCGCACCTTCTCTGAGGCCGACTAACCGTACATTGGATCTTCTACTGCGGTCTTCTATGTCAGCGATCTTTATTGTGATGTCATCAAATTTAGATTTCAGTTCGCTGATCTGATCCCTGTCTTTACGGACAGCCGCCTGCATAGTGTCGTATCTGGATTGGAGCAGAGACACCGATTTTCCAACTTGCTCGATCTTCCCGGTTACGGTGGTAACTGCTTTATTGGTATTTTCAATTTCACGTTTCAGATCTAGAATCTGAGGCGTCAGCACATCATCTATAGCAGATTTGATAGCGACAGTGACAATTCTGTCTAAATCAGCCTTTTGTTCGCTCAGGGCTTGTTTCACTCCGGCCAAAATGGCGCTATCCAGATCAGCTCGGGAGATGGTGTTGGCAGACTCCCTAAATTTCTTCTTAATGGGAGAGGTAGCGTCCTCCCGAGTATGAACAAGTGTGGCCTGAGTCGACATTTTCGATGATTTCACGTAATTTAGCATTTGGCTTTCCTGGTGTGGTGTGGAGAGCCTCTTTTCAAAGCTGCACCGCCATTAACGCGTCACGTGTCTCCAAAAAGCACGTCCGTCTAGAGCGTATCAGGCAAAAATAATGGAAGAGTAGCGCAATGGAATGGAAAAACGCGTTCTGTGTGAACTGGCCCGTAATACATTCGGAATAAAAAGTACAACTCCCAAAAAGCAGCAGTTGCGTTTCGTACTGCAGTCTAACGCTGCTTCAGTCTAACGCTGCTTCAATCTAACACTGCTTCAGTGAAAGTCAAACACTGCTTCAATCTAACACTGCTTCAGTCTAACACTGCTTCAGTCTAACACTGCTTCAGTCTAACACTGCTTCAGTCAAACACTGCTTCAGTCTAACACTGCTTCAATCTAACGCTGCTTCAGTCCAACACTGCTTCAGTCCAACACTGCTTCAGTCTAACACTGCTTCAATCTAACGCTGCTTCAGTCAAACACTGCTTCAGTCTAACACTGCTTCAATCTAACACTGCTTCAGTCAAACACTGCTTCAGTCTAACACTGCTTCAATCTAACGCTGCTTCAATCTAACGCTGCTTCAGTCTAACACTGCTTCAGTCCAACACTGCTTCAGTCTAACACTGCTTCAATCTAACGCTGCTTCAGTCAAACACTGCTTCAGTCTAACACTGCTTCAGTCTAACGCTGCTTCAGTCTAACACTGCTTCAGTCTAACACTGCTTCAGTCTAACACTGCTTCAGTCTAACACTGCTTCAGTCTAACGCTGCTTCAGTCTAACACTGCTTCAGTCTAACGCTGCTTCAGTCTAACACTGCTTCAGTCTAACGCTGCTTCAGTCTAACACTGCTTCAGTCTAACGCTGCTTCAGTCTAACACTGCTTCAGTCTAACACTGCTTCAATCTAACGCTGCTTCAGTCAAACACTGCTTCAGTCTAACACTGCTTCAGTCTAACACTGCTTCAGTCAAACACTGCTTCAGTCTAACACTGCTTCAATCTAACGCTGCTTCAATCTAACGCTGCTTCAGTCTAACACTGCTTCAGTCCAACACTGCTTCAGTCTAACACTGCTTCAATCTAACGCTGCTTCAGTCAAACACTGCTTCAGTCTAACACTGCTTCAGTCAAACACTGCTTCAGTCTAACACTGCTTCAATCTAACGCTGCTTCAATCTAACGCTGCTTCAGTCTAACACTGCTTCAGTCAAACACTGCTTCAGTCTAACACTGCTTCAGTCTAACACTGCTTCAGTCAAACACTGCTTCAGTCTAACACTGCTTCAATCTAACGCTGCTTCAATCTAACGCTGCTTCAGTCTAACACTGCTTCAGTCAAACACTGCTTCAGTCTAACACTGCTTCAATCTAACGCTGCTTCAGTCAAACACTGCTTCAGTCTAACACTGCTTCAATCTAACACTGCTTCAGTCTAACACTGCTTCAGTCTAACACTGCTTCAGTCAAACACTGCTTCAGTCTAACACTGCTTCAATCTAACGCTGCTTCAATCTAACGCTGCTTCAGTCTAACACTGCTTCAGTCCAACACTGCTTCAGTCTAACACTGCTTCAGTCTAACGCTGCTTCAGTCTAACACTGCTTCAATCTAACACTGCTTCAGTCAAACACTGCTTCAGTCTAACACTGCTTCAGTCCAACACTGCTTCAGTCTAACACTGCTTCAGTCTAACGCTGCTTCAGTCTAACACTGCTTCAATCTAACACTGCTTCAGTCAAACACTGCTTCAGTCAAACACTGCTTCAGTCTAACACTGCTTCAATCTAACGCTGCTTCAGTCAAACACTGCTTCAGTCTAACACTGCTTCAGTCTAACACTGCTTCAGTCTAACACTGCTTCAGTCAAACACTGCTTCAGTCTAACACTGCTTCAATCTAACGCTGCTTCAGTCCAACACTGCTTCAGTCCAACACTGCTTCAGTCCAACACTGCTTCAGTCTAACACTGCTTCAGTCTAACGCTGCTTCAGTCTAACACTGCTTCAGTCTAACACTGCTTCAGTCCAACACTGCTTCAGTCTAACACTGCTTCAGTCTAACACTGCTTCAGTCTAACACTGCTTCAATCTAACACTGCTTCAGTCCAACACTGCTTCAGTCTAACACTGCTTCAGTCTAACACTGCTTCAGTCTAACACTGCTTCAATCTAACGCTGCTTCAGTCAAACACTGCTTCAGTCCAACACTGCTTCAGTCTAACACTGCTTCAGTCTAACACTGCTTCAGTCCAACACTGCTTCAATCTAACGCTGCTTCAGTCTAACACTGCTTCAGTCTAACACTGCTTCAGTCTAACACTGCTTCAGTCTAACGCTGCTTCAGTCTAACACTGCTTCAGTCTAACACTGCTTCAGTCTAACACTGCTTCAGTCTAACACTGCTTCAGTCAAACACTGCTTCAGTCCAACACTGCTTCAGTCCAACACTGCTTCAGTCTAACACTGCTTCAGTCTAACACTGCTTCAGTCAAACACTGCTTCAGTCTAACGCTGCTTCAGTCTAACGCTGCTTCAGTCTAACACTGCTTCAGTCTAACGCTGCTTCAGTCTAACACTGCTTCAGTCCAACACTGCTTCAGTCCAACACTGCTTCAGTCTAACACTGCTTCAGTCTAACACTGCTTCAGTCAAACACTGCTTCAGTCAAACACTGCTTCAGTCTAACACTGCTTCAGTCCAACACTGCTTCAGTCTAACACTGCTTCAGTCTAACACTGCTTCAGTCTAACACTGCTTCAGTCCAACACTGCTTCAGTCCAACACTGCTTCAGTCTAACGCTGCTTCAGTCTAACGCTGCTTCAGTCTAACACTGCTTCAGTCAAACACTGCTTCAGTCCAACACTGCTTCAATCTAACGCTGCTTCAGTCTAACACTGCTTCAGTCCAACACTGCTTCAGTCTAACACTGCTTCAGTCTAACACTGCTTCAGTCCAACACTGCTTCAGTCTAACGCTGCTTCAGTCTAACACTGCTTCAGTCTAACACTGCTTCAGTCCAACACTGCTTCAGTCAAACACTGCTTCAGTCCAACACTGCTTCAGTCTAACACTGCTTCAGTCCAACACTGCTTCAGTCAAACACTGCTTCAGTCCAACACTGCTTCAGTCTAACACTGCTTCAGTCTAACGCTGCTTCAATCTAACACTGCTTCAGTCCAACACTGCTTCAGTCTAACGCTGCTTCAATCTAACACTGCTTCAGTCCAACACTGCTTCAGTCTAACACTGCTTCAGTCCAACACTGCTTCAGTCTAACACTGCTTCAGTCTAACACTGCTTCAGTCCAACACTGCTTCAGTCAAACACTGCTTCAGTCCAACACTGCTTCAGTCTAACGCTGCTTCAATCTAACACTGCTTCAGTCCAACACTGCTTCAGTCTAACGCTGCTTCAATCTAACGCTGCTTCAGTGAAAGTCAAACACTGCTTCAATCTAACACTGCTTCAATCTAACACTGCTTCAATCTAACACTGCTTCAATCTAACGCTGCTTCAGTCAAACACTGCTTCAGTCTAACACTGCTTCAGTCCAACACTGCTTTAGTCAAACACTGCTTCAGTCCAACACTGCTTCAGTCTAACACTGCTTCAGTCCAACACTGCTTCAGTCTAACGCTGCTTCAATCTAACACTGCTTCAGTCCAACACTGCTTCAGTCTAACGCTGCTTCAATCTAACACTGCTTCAGTCCAACACTGCTTCAGTCTAACACTGCTTCAGTCCAACACTGCTTCAGTCTAACACTGCTTCAGTCTAACACTGCTTCAGTCCAACACTGCTTCAGTCAAACACTGCTTCAGTCCAACACTGCTTCAGTCTAACGCTGCTTCAATCTAACACTGCTTCAGTCCAACACTGCTTCAGTCTAACGCTGCTTCAATCTAACGCTGCTTCAGTGAAAGTCAAACACTGCTTCAATCTAACACTGCTTCAATCTAACACTGCTTCAATCTAACACTGCTTCAATCTAACGCTGCTTCAGTCAAACACTGCTTCAGTCTAACACTGCTTCAGTCTAACGCTGCTTCAGTCTAACGCTGCTTCAGTCTAACGCTGCTTCAGTCTAACGCTGCTTCAGTCCAACACTGCTTCAGTCTAACACTGCTTCAGTCTAACGCTGGTTCAGTCAAACACTGCTTCAATCTAACGCTGCTTCAGTCCAACACTGCTTCAGTCTAACACTGCTTCAATCTAACGCTGCTTCAGTCTAACACTGCTTCAGTCAAACACTGCTTCAGTCCAACACTGCTTCAGTCTAACACTGCTTCAGTCTAACACTGCTTCAGTCTAACACTGCTTTAGTCCAACACTGCTTCAGTCTAACACTGCTTCAGTCCAACACTGCTTCAGTCTAACACTGCTTCAGTCTAACGCTGCTTCAGTCCAACACTGCTTCAGTCTAACACTGCTTCAGTCCAACACTGCTTCAGTCTAACGCTGCTTCAGTCTAACACTGCTTCAGTCTAACGCTGCTTCAGTCCAACACTGCTTCAGTCTAACGCTGCTTCAGTCTAACACTGCTTCAGTCAAACACTGCTTCAATTATCACCCCGCAAGAACAATTACAGTGCTTCACAACTATAGAACAAAAAGAGTTAAATAAACTTTTTACTTCATCTAAAACAACAACATGTTTACTAGATCCTATACCTACTAAGTTATTGAAAGAAGTGTTACCTGTAGTGGAAGAGCCTCTCCTCAATATTATTAACTCGTCTTTATCTTTAGGTTATGTTCCAAGAACATTTAAACTGGCAGTTATAAAACCTCTCATTAAGAAACCACAATTAGATCCGAATAATCTAGTAAATTATAGACCCATTTCAAATCTACCTTTTATGTCTAAAATACTAGAAAAAGTTGTGTCCGCTCAACTGGGCTCTTTCTTACAAGAAAATGACATCTATGAAAAGTTTCAGTCTGGATTTAGGCCGCACCATAGCACTGAAACTGCGCTCGTTAAAATCACAAATGATTTACTTTTAGCTTCTGACCAAGGCTGTATCTCAATATTAGTTTTACTTGATCTTAGTGCTGCGTTTGATACTATAGATCACACAATACTCTTAGATCGACTACAAAATTATACTGGTGTTCAAGGACAAGCATTAAGCTGGTTTAGATCGTATTTATCTGACCGCTACCATTTTGTTTATTTAAATGGAGAAAAATCTATCATAACTCCAGTAAACTATGGAGTGCCGCAGGGATCTGTGTTAGGCCCTCTATTATTCTCAATATATATGCTGCCACTTGGAAATATTATAAGGAAACATGGAATTAGTTTCCATTGTTATGCTGATGACACTCAAATCTATATTTCATCACGGCCAGATGAAAACGCTAAATTATCCAAATTGACAGAGTGTGTTAAAGATATAAAAGATTGGATGACGCATAATTTTCTTTTATTAAATCCAGACAAGACAGAGGTACTACTTATCGGTTCAAAAAACCACCCACAAAACCTCTCACAATACAACTTTAACATAGTAGGATGTCCTGTTACTTCATCCTCTACAGTAAAAGACCTGGGTGTTATATTAGACTGCAACCTGTCTTTTGAAAATCATATTTCATATGTTACAAGAACAGCCTTTTTCCACCTTAGAAACATTGCTAAGCTACGTAATATGCTATCAGTTTCTGACGCAGAAAAGTTAGTTCATGCATTCATGACCTCGAGACTAGATTACTGTAATGCGTTATTAGCCGGTTGTCCTGCATCCTCAATAAACAAGCTACAGTTAGTCCAAAATGCCGCCGCTAGAGTTCTTACTAGATCAAGAAAATATGATCATATAACACCGATTTTATCATCCCTACATTGGTTACCTATAAAGTCCCGTATTAATTACAAGGTATTGCTACTGACTTATAAAGCCCTAAACGGCTTAGCTCCAGTCTATTTAACGGATCTTCTATCGCCCTATAATCCATCGCGCTCTTTAAGGTCACTAAATTCGAGGCTTTTGGTCATACCTAGGATATCTAGGTCCACCAAAGGAGGGAGAGCATTTTCACATTTAGCACCAAAACTCTGGAACAGTCTTCCGGATACTGTTCGTTGCTCAGACTCGCTCTCCCAGTTTAAAACTAGATTAAAGACGCATCTCTTTAGCCAGGCATTCATATAATACTTTTAATCCTACAGTTAAATCCGACCTCTAGTTCATAAACGCCAGAGGAGAACTGGCCCCCGACTGAGCCCGGGTTCTCCCAAGGTTTTTTTTTTCTCCATTAGGTCACCTGATGGAGTTTTTCGGTTCCTTGCCACTGTTGCCTTTGGCTTGCTCAGTTGGGGATATTGAATTTAATTAATCAATCAACGATACTATTGATCAGCATTACCAAACGTAGACGTTCCACTAGAAACAAACATTGATGTATTGTTCTAATTTATTACTGTGAAGCTGCTTTGATACAACCTGTGTTGTGAAAAGCGCTATATAAATAAACTTGACTTGACTTGACTTGACTTCAGTCCAACACTGCTTCAGTCTAACGCTGCTTCAATCTAACACTGCTTCAGTCCAACACTGCTTCAGTCTAACGCTGCTTCAATCTAACGCTGCTTCAGTGAAAGTCAAACACTGCTTCAATCTAACACTGCTTCAATCTAACACTGCTTCAATCTAACGCTGCTTCAGTCAAACACTGCTTCAGTCTAACACTGCTTCAGTCAAACACTGCTTCAGTCTAACACTGCTTCAGTCAAACACTGCTTCAGTCTAACACTGCTTCAGTCAAACGCTGCTTCAGTCAAACACTGCTTCAGTCTAACACTGCTTCAATCTAACACTGCTTCAGTCCAACACTGCTTCAGTCTAACACTGCTTCAATCTAACGCTGCTTCAGTCTAACACTGCTTCAGTCTAACACTGCTTCAGTCTAACACTGCTTCAGTCAAACACTGCTTCAGTCTAACGCTGCTTCAGTCTAACGCTGCTTCAGTCTAACACTGCTTCAGTCTAACGCTGCTTCAATCTAACGCTGCTTCAGTCCAACACTGCTTCAGTCTAACACTGCTTCAATCTAACGCTGCTTCAGTCCAACACTGCTTCAGTCTAACGCTGCTTCAGTCAAACACTGCTTCAATCTAACGCTGCTTCAGTCAAACACTGCTTCAATCTAACACTGCTTCAGTCTAACGCTGCTTCAGTCTAACGCTGCTTCAGTCTAACGCTGCTTCAGTCTAACGCTGCTTCAGTCTAACACTGCTTCAGTCTAACGCTGCTTCAGTCTAACGCTGCTTCAGTCTAACGCTGCTTCAATCTAACGCTGCTTCAGTCCAACACTGCTTCAGTCTAAGGCCCCGATCACACCTGACGCGTTTTTTGCAGTGAGAGGCGCCTGTTTTCAATTGGTTTCCTATGGCAGCGAGCGTTCTGCGCGCTGTTTATGCGCCTGCTGCGCCTCGCGTTTTACCGCCTGCTGCGCCTCGCGTTTTTGAAGTTGAAAAAAAAGCAACTCCGAGCGGAAAAGGCGCCCGACGTCATCGCGTTTTTTTCCACTGTCCAATCGAGTGAATGGAGAGGCGGGCCTTCCGTTGTAGTGATGAACGCTACAGTTGCTTGAACGCCCGGAGAGTGCGATGATATGGAGGATAAACTAGTGGTGCTCTCGCGGGTTACCAGGAGATTAACGACTTCACGAACCGTAACTACCACAATGTTAACAGAAAGTAAATAAAGTTAATAAAAGGCTGATTTGACGTTTACTTGACTGACAGGACAGCTGTTTCAGTAGTTGCCTAGCAACATAAAAAACGCAGCGCACTGCTCGTTCTGTGTGATGGTAAAAACTGTGCACCTCGCGTTTTCGAACCTGAAAAACGCGTCAGGTGTGATCGGGGCCTAACACTGCTTCAATCTAACGCTGCTTCAGTCCAACACTGCTTCAGTCTAACACTGCTTCAGTCCAACACTGCTTCAGTCTAACGCTGCTTCAATCTAACGCTGCTTCAGTGAGTTAAACACTGCTTCAATCTAACACTGCTTCAATCTAACACTGCTTCAATCTAACACTGCTTCAATCTAACGCTGCTTCAGTCAAACACTGCTTCAGTCTAACACTGCTTCAGTCTAACGCTGCTTCAGTCTAACGCTGCTTCAGTCTAACGCTGCTTCAGTCTAACGCTGCTTCAGTCCAACACTGCTTCAGTCTAACACTGCTTCAGTCTAACGCTGGTTCAGTCAAACACTGCTTCAATCTAACGCTGCTTCAGTCCAACACTGCTTCAGTCTAACACTGCTTCAATCTAACGCTGCTTCAGTCTAACACTGCTTCAGTCAAACACTGCTTCAGTCCAACACTGCTTCAGTCTAACACTGCTTCAGTCTAACACTGCTTCAGTCTAACACTGCTTTAGTCCAACACTGCTTCAGTCTAACACTGCTTCAGTCCAACACTGCTTCAGTCTAACACTGCTTCAGTCTAACGCTGCTTCAGTCCAACACTGCTTCAGTCTAACACTGCTTCAGTCCAACACTGCTTCAGTCTAACACTGCTTCAGTCAAACACTGCTTCAGTCCAACACTGCTTCAGTCTAACGCTGCTTCAATCTAACACTGCTTCAGTCCAACACTGCTTCAGTCTAACGCTGCTTCAATCTAACGCTGCTTCAGTGAAAGTCAAACACTGCTTCAATCTAACACTGCTTCAATCTAACACTGCTTCAATCTAACGCTGCTTCAGTCAAACACTGCTTCAGTCAAACACTGCTTCAGTCTAACACTGCTTCAGTCAAACGCTGCTTCAGTCAAACACTGCTTCAGTCTAACACTGCTTCAATCTAACGCTGCTTCAGTCCAACACTGCTTCAGTCTAACACTGCTTCAATCTAACGCTGCTTCAGTGAAAGTCAAACACTGCTTCAATCTAACACTGCTTCAGTCTAACACTGCTTCAGTCAAACACTGCTTCAGTCTAACACTGCTTCAGTCAAACACTGCTTCAGTCTAACACTGCTTCAGTCAAACGCTGCTTCAGTCAAACACTGCTTCAGTCTAACACTGCTTCAATCTAACGCTGCTTCAGTCCAACACTGCTTCAGTCTAACACTGCTTCAATCTAACGCTGCTTCAGTCTAACACTGCTTCAGTCAAACACTGCTTCAGTCTAACACTGCTTCAGTCTAACACTGCTTCAGTCTAACGCTGCTTCAGTCTAACGCTGCTTCAGTCTAACGCTGCTTCAGTCTAACGCTGCTTCAGTCCAACACTGCTTCAGTCTAACACTGCTTCAATCTAACGCTGCTTCAGTCAAACACTGCTTCAGTCCAACACTGCTTCAGTCTAACGCTGCTTCAATCTAACACTGCTTCAGTCCAACACTGCTTCAGTCTAACACTGCTTCAGTCTAACACTGCTTCAATCTAACGCTGCTTCAGTCTAACACTGCTTCAGTCAAACACTGCTTCAGTCTAACACTGCTTCAGTCTAACACTGCTTCAGTCTAACACTGCTTCAGTCTAACACTGCTTCAATCTAACGCTGCTTCAGTCCAACACTGCTTCAGTCTAACACTGCTTCAATCTAACGCTGCTTCAGTCTAACACTGCTTCAGTCAAACACTGCTTCAGTCTAACACTGCTTCAGTCTAACACTGCTTCAGTCTAACGCTGCTTCAGTCTAACGCTGCTTCAGTCTAACGCTGCTTCAGTCTAACGCTGCTTCAGTCCAACACTGCTTCAGTCTAACACTGCTTCAATCTAACGCTGCTTCAGTCAAACACTGCTTCAGTCTAACACTGCTTCAGTCAAACACTGCTTCAGTCCAACACTGCTTCAGTCTAACGCTGCTTCAATCTAACACTGCTTCAGTCCAACACTGCTTCAGTCTAACGCTGCTTCAATCTAACGCTGCTTCAGTGAAAGTCAAACACTGCTTCAATCTAACACTGCTTCAATCTAACACTGCTTCAATCTAACGCTGCTTCAGTCAAACACTGCTTCAGTCTAACACTGCTTCAGTCAAACACTGCTTCAGTCTAACACTGCTTCAGTCAAACACTGCTTCAGTCTAACACTGCTTCAGTCAAACGCTGCTTCAGTCAAACACTGCTTCAGTCTAACACTGCTTCAATCTAACGCTGCTTCAGTCCAACACTGCTTCAGTCTAACACTGCTTCAATCTAACGCTGCTTCAGTCTAACACTGCTTCAGTCAAACACTGCTTCAGTCTAACACTGCTTCAGTCTAACACTGCTTCAGTCTAACACTGCTTCAGTCTAACGCTGCTTCAGTCTAACGCTGCTTCAGTCAAACACTGCTTCAGTCTAACGCTGCTTCAGTCAAATGCTGCTTCAGTCAAACACTGCTTCAGTCTAACACTGCTTCAATCTAACGCTGCTTCAGTCTAACACTGCTTCAGTCCAACACTGCTTCAGTCTAACACTGCTTCAGTCTAACACTGCTTCAGTCCAACACTGCTTCAGTCTAACACTGCTTCAATCTAACGCTGCTTCAGTCCAACGCTGCTTCAGTCCAACACTGCTTCAGTCTAACACTGCTTCAGTCTAACACTGCTTCAGTCAAACACTGCTTCAGTCAAACACTGCTTCAGTCAAACACTGCTTCAGTCTAACGCTGCTTCAATCTAACGCTGCTTCAGTCAAACACTGCTTCTGTCAAACACTGCTTCAGTCAAACACTGCTTCAGTCTAACACTGCTTCAGTCAAACACTGCTTCAGTCTAACGCTGCTTCAATCTAACGCTGCTTCAGTGAAAGTCAAACACTGCTTCAATCTAACACTGCTTCAACCTAACACTGCTTCAATCTAACGCTGCTTCAGTCAAACACTGCTTCAGTCTAACACTGCTTCAGTCTAACACTGCTTCAGTCTAACACTGCTTCAGTCTAACACTGCTTCAGTCTAACACTGCTTCAGTCAAACACTGCTTCAGTCTAACGCTGCTTCAATCTAACGCTGCTTCAGTGAAAGTCAAACACTGCTTCAATCTAACACTGCTTCAACCTAACACTGCTTCAATCTAACGCTGCTTCAGTCAAACACTGCTTCAGTCTAACGCTGCTTCAGTCTAACACTGCTTCAGTCTAACACTGCTTCAGTCTAACACTGCTTCAGTCAAACACTGCTTCAATCTAACACTGCTTCAATCTAACGCTGCTTCAGTCTAACACTGCTTCAGTCTAACACTGCTTCAGTCTAACGCTGCTTCAGTCAAACACTGCTTCAGTCTAACGCTGCTTCAGTCTAACGCTGCTTCAGTCTAACGCTGCTTCAGTCCAACGCTGCTTCAGTCCAACGCTGCTTCAGTCCAACACTGCTTCAGTCTAACACTGCTTCAGTCAAACACTGCTTCAGTCTAACACTGCTTCAGTCTAACACTGCTTCAATCTAACACTGCTTCAATCTAACGCTGCTTCAGTCTAACACTGCTTCAGTCAAACGCTGCTTCAGTCTAACACTGCTTCAGTCTAACACTGCTTCAATCTAACACTGCTTCAATCTAACACTGCTTCAATCTAACGCTGCTTCAGTCAAACACTGCTTCAGTCTAACACTGCTTCAGTCAAACACTGCTTCAGTCAAACACTGCTTCAGTCTAACGCTGCTTCAATCTAACGCTGCTTCAATCTAACGCTGCTTCAATCTAACGCTGCTTCAATCTAACGCTGCTTCAGTCAAACACTGCTTCAGTCTAACACTGCTTCAGTCAAACACTGCTTCAGTCTAACACTGCTTCAGTCAAACACTGCTTCAGTCAAACACTGCTTCAGTCTAACGCTGCTTCAATCTAACGCTGCTTCAGTCAAACACTGCTTCTGTCAAACACTGCTTCAGTCAAACACTGCTTCAGTCTAACGCTGCTTCAGTCTAACGCTGCTTCAGTCTAACACTGCTTCAGTCAAACACTGCTTCAGTCAAACACTGCTTCAGTCAAACACTGCTTCAGTCTAACGCTGCTTCAATCTAACGCTGCTTCAGTCAAACACTGCTTCTGTCAAACACTGCTTCAGTCAAACACTGCTTCAGTCTAACGCTGCTTCAGTCTAACGCTGCTTCAGTCTAACACTGCTTCAGTCAAACACTGCTTCAGTCAAACACTGCTTCAGTCAAACACTGCTTCAGTCTAACGCTGCTTCAATCTAACGCTGCTTCAGTGAAAGTCAAACACTGCTTCAATCTAACACTGCTTCAGTCTAACACTGCTTCAATCTAACACTGCTTCAGTCAAACACTGCTTCAGTCTAACACTGCTTCAGTCAAACACTGCTTCAGTCAAACACTGCTTCAGTCTAACACTGCTTCAATCTTACACTGCTTCAGTCAAACACTGCTTCAGTCTAACACTGCTTCAGTCAAACACTGCTTCAGTCTAACGCTGCTTCAGTCTAACGCTGCTTCAGTCTAACGCTGCTTCAGTCAAACACTGCTTCAGTCAAACACTGCTTCAGTCTAACGCTGCTTCAATCTAACGCTGCTTCAGTCAAACACTGCTTCTGTCAAACACTGCTTCAGTCAAACACTGCTTCAGTCTAACGCTGCTTCAGTCTAACGCTGCTTCAGTCTAACACTGCTTCAGTCAAACACTGCTTCAGTCAAACACTGCTTCAGTCAAACACTGCTTCAGTCTAACGCTGCTTCAATCTAACGCTGCTTCAGTCAAACACTGCTTCTGTCAAACACTGCTTCAGTCAAACACTGCTTCAGTCTAACGCTGCTTCAGTCTAACGCTGCTTCAGTCTAACACTGCTTCAGTCAAACACTGCTTCAGTCAAACACTGCTTCAGTCAAACACTGCTTCAGTCTAACGCTGCTTCAATCTAACGCTGCTTCAGTGAAAGTCAAACACTGCTTCAATCTAACACTGCTTCAGTCTAACACTGCTTCAATCTAACACTGCTTCAGTCAAACACTGCTTCAGTCTAACACTGCTTCAGTCAAACACTGCTTCAGTCAAACACTGCTTCAGTCTAACACTGCTTCAATCTTACACTGCTTCAGTCAAACACTGCTTCAGTCTAACGCTGCTTCAGTCAAACACTGCTTCAGTCAAATGCTGCTTCAGTCTAACGCTGCTTCAGTCAAACACTGCTTCAATCTTACACTGCTTCAGTCAAACACTGCTTCAGTCTAACGCTGCTTCAGTCTAACACTGCTTCAGTCAAACACTGCTTCAGTCAAATGCTGCTTCAGTCTAACGCTGCTTCAGTCAAACACTGCTTCAGTCAAATGCTGCTTCAGTCTAACGCTGCTTCAGTCAAACGCTGCTTCAATCTTACACTGCTTCAGTCTAACACTGCTTCAGTCAAACACTGCTTCAGTCTAACACTGCTTCAGTCAAACACTGCTTCAGTCAAACACTGCTTCAGTCTAACACTGCTTCAATCTTACACTGCTTCAGTCTAACACTGCTTCAGTCTAACGCTGCTTCAGTCAAACACTGCTTCAGTCTAACGCTGCTTCAGTCAAACGCTGCTTCAGTCAAATGCTGCTTCAGTCTAACGCTGCTTCAGTCTAACGCTGCTTCAGTCTAACGCTGCTTCAGTCTAACGCTGCTTCAGTCAAACGCTGCTTCAGTCAAACGTTGCTTCAGTCTAACACTGCTTCAGTCTAACACTGCTTCAGTCTAACGCTGCTTCAGTCAAACGTTGCTTCAGTCTAACACTGCTTCAGTCAAACACTGCTTCAGTCTAACGCTGCTTCAGTCTAACGCTGCTTCAGTCAAACGCTGCTTCAGTCAAACGTTGCTTCAGTCTAACACTGCTTCAATCTAACGCTGCTTCAGTCAAACGTTGCTTCAGTCTAACACTGCTTCAGTCAAACACTGCTTCAGTCTAACGCTGCTTCAGTCTAACGCTGCTTCAGTCAAACGCTGCTTCAGTCAAACGTTGCTTCAGTCTAACACTGCTTCAGTCTAACGCTGCTTCAGTCAAACGCTGCTTCAGTCAAACGTTGCTTCAGTCTAACACTGCTTCAATCTAACGCTGCTTCAGTCAAACGTTGCTTCAATCTAACACTGCTTCAGTCAAACACTGCTTCAATCTAACACTGCTTCAGTCAAACACTGCTTCAGTCAAACACTGCTTCAGTCTAACGCTGCTTCAGTCTAACACTGCTTCAATCTTACACTGCTTCAGTCTAACGCTGCTTCAGTCAAACACTGCTTCAGTCAAATGCTGCTTCAGTCTAACGCTGCTTCAGTCTAACGCTGCTTCAGTCAAACGCTGCTTCAGTCAAACACTGCTTCAGTCTAACGCTGCTTCAGTCAAACACTGCTTCAGTCAAACACTGCTTCAGTCAAACACTGCTTCAGTCTAACGCTGCTTCAGTCTAACGCTGCTTCAGTCAAACGCTGCTTCAGTCAAACGTTGCTTCAGTCTAACACTGCTTCAGTCTAACACTGCTTCAATCTAACGCTGCTTCAGTCAAACACTGCTTCAGTCTAACGCTGCTTCAGTCAAACACTGCTTCAGTCAAACACTGCTTCAGTCAAACACTGCTTCAGTCTAACGCTGCTTCAGTCTAACGCTGCTTCAGTCAAACGCTGCTTCAGTCAAACGTTGCTTCAGTCTAACACTGCTTCAGTCTAACACTGCTTCAATCTAACGCTGCTTCAGTCAAACGTTGCTTCAATCTAACGCTGCTTCAGTCAAACACTGCTTCAGTCAAACACTGCTTCAATCTAACACTGCTTCAGTCAAACACTGCTTCAGTCAAACACTGCTTCAGTCTAACGCTGCTTCAGTCTAACACTGCTTCAGTCAAACACTGCTTCAGTCTAACACTGCTTCAATCTTACACTGCTTCAGTCAAACACTGCTTCAGTCTAACGCTGCTTCAATCTAACGCTGCTTCTGTCAAACACTGCTTCAGTCAAACACTGCTTCAGTCAAACACTGCTTCAGTCTAACACTGCTTCAATCTTACACTGCTTCAGTCAAACACTGCTTCAATCTAACACTGCTTCAGTCAAACGCTGCTTCAGTCCAACGCTGCTTCAATCTAACGCTGCTTCAGTCTAACGCTGCAGTCAAACACTGCTTCAGTCAAACACTGCTTCAGTCTAACACTGCTTCAATCTTACACTGCTTCAGTCAAACACTGCTTCAGTCAAACACTGCTTCAATCTAACACTGCTTCAGTCAAACACTGCTTCAGTCAAACGCTGCTTCAGTCCAACGCTGCTTCAATCTAACACTGCTTCAGTCCAACGCTGCTTCAGTCCAACGCTGCTTCAGTCCAACGCTGCTTCAGTCTAACACTGCTTCAGTCAAACACTGCTTCAGTCTAACGCTGCTTCAGTCAAACGCTGCTTCAGTCTAACGCTGCTTCAATCTAACGCTGCTTCAGTCAAACACTGCTTCAGTCTAACGTTGCTTCAATCTTACACTGCTTCAGTCTAACGCTGCTTCAGTCTAACGCTGCTTCAGTCAAACGCTGCTTCAGTCTAACACTGCTTCAGTCTAACGCTGCTTCAGTCTAACGCTGCTTCAGTCAAACACTGCTTCAGTCTAACGGTGCTTCAGTCTAACGCTGCTTCAGTCAAACACTGCTTCAGTCAAACACTGCTTCAGTCTAACGCTGCTTCAGTCAAACACTGCTTCAGTCTAACACTGCTTCAATCTAACGCTGCTTCAGTCAAACGTTGCTTCAGTCTAACACTGCTTCAGTCAAACACTGCTTCAGTCTAACACTGCTTCAATCTAACGCTGCTTCAGTCAAACACTGCTTCAGTCTAACACTGCTTCAGTCTAACGCTGCTTCAGTCAAACACTGCTTCAGTCTAACACTGCTTCAATCTAACGCTGCTTCAGTCAAATGTTGCTTCAGTCTAACGCTGCTTCAGTCTAACGCTGCTTCAATCAAACACTGCTTCAGTCTAACACTGCTTCAGTCAAACACTGCTTCAGTCTAACGTTGCTTCAATCTTACACTGCTTCAGTCTAACGCTGCTTCAGTCTAACACTGCTTCAGTCAAACACTGCTTCAGTCTAACACTGCTTCAGTCTAACGCTGCTTCAGTCAAACACTGCTTCAGTCTAACACTGCTTCAGTCAAACACTGCTTCAGTCTAACACTGCTTCAGTCTAACGGTGCTTCAGTCTAACACTGCTTCAGTCTAACACTGCTTCAGTCTAACGGTGCTTCAGTCTAACACTGCTTCAGTCAAACACTGCTTCAGTCTAACGCTGCTTCAGTCTAACACTGCTTCAGTCTAACACTGCTTCAGTCTAACGGTGCTTCAGTCTAACACTGCTTCAGTCAAACACTGCTTCAGTCTAACACTGCTTCAGTCTAACGGTGCTTCAGTCAAACACTGCTTCAATCTAACGCTGCTTCAGTCAAACACTGCTTCAGTCTAACGTTGCTTCAGTCAAACACTGCTTCAGTCTAACACTGCTTCAGTCTAACGGTGCTTCAGTCTAACACTGCTTCAGTCTAACACTGCTTCAGTCTAACGGTGCTTCAGTCAAACACTGCTTCAGTCTAACACTGCTTCAGTCTAACGCTGCTTCAGTCTAACACTGCTTCAGTCTAACACTGCTTCAGTCTAACGGTGCTTCAGTCTAACACTGCTTCAGTCAAACACTGCTTCAGTCTAACACTGCTTCAGTCTAACGGTGCTTCAGTCAAACACTGCTTCAATCTAACGCTGCTTCAGTCAAACACTGCTTCAGTCTAACGTTGCTTCAGTCAAACGTTGCTTCAGTCTAATGCTGCTTCAGTCTAACACTGCTTCAGTCTAACACTGCTTCAGTCAAACGTTGCTTCAGTCTAACGCTGCTTCAGTCAAACGTTGCTTCAGTCTAACACTGCTTCAGTCTAACACTGCTTCAGTCTAACGCTGCTTCAGTCAAACGTTGCTTCAGTCTAACACTGCTTCAGTCAAACGTTGCTTCAGTCTAACACTGCTTCAGTCTAACACTGCTTCAGTCTAACGCTGCTTCAGTCAAACGTTGCTTCAGTCTAACGCTGCTTCAGTCTAACACTGCTTCAGTCAAACGTTGCTTCAGTCTAACGCTGCTTCAGTCTAACACTGCTTCAGTCAAACACTGCTTCAGTCAAACGTTGCTTCAGTCTAACGCTGCTTCAGTCAAACGTTGCTTCAGTCTAACACTGCTTCAGTCTAACACTGCTTCAGTCAAACGTTGCTTCAGTCTAACGCTGCTTCAGTCTAACACTGCTTCAGTCTAACACTGCTTCAGTCTAACGCTGCTTCAGTCAAACGTTGCTTCAGTCAAACGTTGCTTCAGTCTAACGCTGCTTCAGTCTAACACTGCTTCAGTCAAACACTGCTTCAGTCAAACACTGCTTCAGTCAAACGTTGCTTCAGTCTAACACTGCTTCAGTCTAACGCTGCTTCAGTCAAACGTTGCTTCAGTCTAACGCTGCTTCAGTCTAACACTGCTTCAGTCTAACGCTGCTTCAGTCTAACACTGCTTCAATCTAACGCTGCTTCAGTCAAACACTGCTTCAGTCAAACGTTGCTTCAGTCTAACACTGCTTCAGTCTAACACTGCTTCAGTCAAACGTTGCTTCAGTCTAACACTGCTTCAGTCTAACACTGCTTCAGTCAAACGTTGCTTCAGTCTAACACTGCTTCAGTCTAACGCTGCTTCAGTCAAACGTTGCTTCAGTCAAACGTTGCTTCAGTCTAACGCTGCTTCAGTCTAACACTGCTTCAGTCAAACGTTGCTTCAGTCTAACGCTGCTTCAGTCAAACGTTGCTTCAGTCTAACGCTGCTTCAGTCTAACGCTGCTTCAGTCAAACACTGCTTCAGTCAAACGTTGCTTCAGTCTAACGCTGCTTCAGTCAAACGTTGCTTCAGTCTAACACTGCTTCAGTCTAACGCTGCTTCAGTCTAACACTGCTTCAGTCAAACGTTGCTTCAGTCTAACGCTGCTTCAGTCAAACGTTGCTTCAGTCTAACACTGCTTCAGTCTAACGCTGCTTCAGTCAAACACTGCTTCAGTCAAACGTTGCTTCAGTCTAACGCTGCTTCAGTCAAACGTTGCTTCAGTCAAACACTGCTTCAGTCTAACGCTGCTTCAGTCTAACACTGCTTCAGTCAAACGTTGCTTCAGTCTAACGCTGCTTCAGTCAAACGTTGCTTCAGTCTAACACTGCTTCAGTCTAACGCTGCTTCAGTCAAACACTGCTTCAGTCAAACGCTGCTTCAATCTAACGCTGCTTCAGTCTAACGCTGCTTCAGTCAAACGTTGCTTCAGTCTAACACTGCTTCAGTCTAACGCTGCTTCAGTCAAACGTTGCTTCAGTCAAACGTTGCTTCAGTCTAACGCTGCTTCAGTCTAACGTTGCTTCAATCTAACGCTGCTTCAGTCAAACGTTGCTTCATTCTAACGCTGCTTCAGTCTAACACTGCTTCAGTCAAACGTTGCTTCAATCTAACGCTGCTTCAGTCAAATGTTGCTTCAGTCTAACGCTGCTTCAGTCTAACGCTGCTTCAGTCAAACACTGCTTCAGTCAAACGTTGCTTCAGTCTAACACTGCTTCAGTCAAACACTGCTTCAGTCAAACGTTGCTTCAGTCTAACGCTGCTTCAGTCTAACACTGCTTCAGTCAAACGTTGCTTCAGTCTAACACTGCTTCAGTCTAACACTGCTTCAGTCTAACACTGCTTCAGTCTAACACTGCTTCAGTCAAACGTTGCTTCAGTCTAACGCTGCTTCAGTCTAACACTGCTTCAGTCTAACACTGCTTCAGTCTAACACTGCTTCAGTCAAACACTGCTTCAGTCTAACACTGCTTCAGTCAAACGTTGCTTCAGTCTAACGCTGCTTCAGTCTAACACTGCTTCAGTCAAACGTTGCTTCAGTCTAACGCTGCTTCAGTCTAACACTGCTTCAGTCAAACGTTGCTTCAGTCTAACACTGCTTCAGTCAAACGTTGCTTCAGTCTAACACTGCTTCAGTCTAACACTGCTTCAGTCTAACGCTGCTTCAGTCTAACACTGCTTCAGTCTAACACTGCTTCAGTCAAACGTTGCTTCAGTCTAACGCTGCTTCAGTCTAACACTGCTTCAGTCAAACGTTGCTTCAGTCTAACACTGCTTCAGTCTAACACTGCTTCAGTCTAACACTGCTTCAGTCAAACGCTGCTTCAGTCTAACGCTGCTTCAGTCAAACGTTGCTTCAGTCTAACGCTGCTTCAGTCTAACACTGCTTCAGTCAAACGTTGCTTCAGTCAAACGCTGCTTCAGTCTAACACTGCTTCAGTCTAACACTGCTTCAGTCAAACACTGCTTCAGTCAAACGTTGCTTCAGTCTAACACTGCTTCAGTCTAACACTGCTTCAGTCTAACGCTGCTTCAGTCAAACGCTGCTTCAGTCTAACGCTGCTTCAGTCAAACGTTGCTTCAGTCTAACGCTGCTTCAGTCTAACACTGCTTCAGTCAAACGTTGCTTCAGTCAAACGCTGCTTCAGTCTAACACTGCTTCAGTCTAACACTGCTTCAGTCAAACACTGCTTCAGTCAAACGTTGCTTCAGTCTAACGCTGCTTCAGTCTAACACTGCTTCAGTCTAACACTGCTTCAGTCTAACACTGCTTCAGTCAAACGTTGCTTCAGTCTAACGTTGCTTCAGTCTAACACTGCTTCAGTCTAACACTGCTTCAGTCTAACGCTGCTTCAGTCAAACGTTGCTTCAGTCTAACACTGCTTCAGTCTAACACTGCTTCAGTCAAACGTTGCTTCAGTCTAACACTGCTTCAGTCTAACACTGCTTCAGTCTAACGCTGCTTCAGTCAAACGTTGCTTCAGTCTAACGCTGCTTCAGTCTAACACTGCTTCAGTCAAACACTGCTTCAGTCTAACGCTGCTTCAGTCTAACACTGCTTCAGTCAAACACTGCTTCAGTCAAACGTTGCTTCAGTCTAACGCTGCTTCAGTCTAACACTGCTTCAGTCTAACACTGCTTCAGTCAAACGTTGCTTCAGTCTAACACTGCTTCAGTCTAACACTGCTTCAGTCAAACACTGCTTCAGTCAAACGTTGCTTCAGTCTAACGCTGCTTCAGTCTAACACTGCTTCAGTCAAACACTGCTTCAGTCTAACGCTGCTTCAGTCTAACACTGCTTCAGTCAAACACTGCTTCAGTCAAACGTTGCTTCAGTCTAACGCTGCTTCAGTCTAACACTGCTTCAGTCTAACACTGCTTCAGTCAAACGTTGCTTCAGTCTAACACTGCTTCAGTCTAACGCTGCTTCAGTCTAACACTGCTTCAGTCTAACACTGCTTCAGTCTAACACTGCTTCAGTCTAACACTGCTTCAGTCTAACACTGCTTCAGTCAAACACTGCTTCAGTCTAACACTGCTTCAGTCTAACACTGCTTCAGTCTAACACTGCTTCAGTCAAACACTGCTTCAGTCAAACGTTGCTTCAGTCTAACACTGCTTCAGTCTAACGCTGCTTCAGTCAAACGTTGCTTCAGTCTAACACTGCTTCAGTCTAACACTGCTTCAGTCTAACACTGCTTCAGTCAAACGTTGCTTCAGTCTAACGCTGCTTCAGTCTAACGCTGCTTCAGTCTAACACTGCTTCAGTCAAACGTTGCTTCAGTCTAACACTGCTTCAGTCTAACGCTGCTTCAGTCAAACGTTGCTTCAGTCTAACACTGCTTCAGTCTAACGCTGCTTCAGTCAAACGTTGCTTCAGTCTAACACTGCTTCAGTCTAACACTGCTTCAGTCTAACGTTGCTTCAGTCAAACGTTGCTTCAGTCAGCAGAGCAAGTGCAAACACCTGTGCGACGGACTACACTTTAAAGACCGTTTACAAGCAGCCATTGCACTCACCAGACCCTCTCATAATGCTGATGTTTCTTTGCAGCCAGATTAACTGGAAATACCTCATTTGGATTATCATAAGCAAGGTGGGAAATTAACGGGGGATTGGGGCAAAATGCCATGAAAAATTTATAAAAAACAAACAAATAAAAAGCCCCTGTATGAGTTCTTGATTTTAAAGCTGCAGTCCGTAACTTTTTTTGTGTTCAAAATATACAAAATTTATATAATAAGCGAGTACATCATAAATCCATTTTCCAAATCATGTTTTTGTCTTATTGTGAATCACTACGGTACACCTAGAAGTGTTTATATTGGGACTATTTTAGCCTGGTTCGGGTCCAGTATCTGCGTGACTCTTCATAGACACTAACACAGAGAACACATTGTTCTTCCTTGAGATCCATGCATGTTTATTAACCAGTAGAGCGCCAAAAGTTACAGACTGCAGCTTTAATCTTTATCACATGTGATCTATAGTTAAGCAATATCACACGAGTCGACTCCTGTTTCTCGAGTATAGGCATGATTGCTAATGTGATGCTGATCTTGTACAAAAGTCCAATAAAGAAGTTGATATTAAGTGACTTAATATTTTTGTTTTTGCTCTATATCCTGAAAATAGTTTCAAACAAAGCCACACCAGAACGGTTGCGCATCTCCAAGCAACGGTGATTCTCGAATGAATCTGCATTTTGAACGATTGAAAGAATGACTCACACATTAAGACTTGCCGCTAAATTCTTAAAATATTTAAAATATTAATACAACATTATTTACCCATGAGCTGCATTAAACAGTCTATGTAAATGTGTCTAATACCACTTCTGATGCAGCTCCTGTGCCACTTCTGCAGTGCAAAGATAGATTTTTTTATTTAACAGTATGGTTGTGTCTTATTGTTCTAACTGAATTTACTGTTTAAAGTAACATTTAAAAACAAATTTTCTATTTTAATTTAAGAAATTGACAAAAGATGATGCATACATTTGATACAATTAGAAAAACTTGCTCTTTTTGGTAAAAATACCACTAGAAATGAATTTAAAGGGGCAAAAATCGCCTCTAATAGATCAGAACGTGCTCCTCATTTTTTTACACAAGTGCTCCTGATGAAATGTTAGTGTAGAGCCCTGCGCATGCAACGCCAGTGTCATGGGTTTGATTCTCAGGCAACTCAAGAACTGGAAAAATAACATATAGCTTGAATGCCATATAGTGTTTGCCAAATAGATGTAAACACTGAAAACAAAAATAAGTGAAGCATGTCTACATGAAGTGTAGTTTAGTGGGGAAAGAGCTTCAGTAAGCTTCACTGCCAACTCCACACTTTAAATTAAAGTCTACAAATGATTTATGAGGGTGTTTGAAGTTCCCTGTTCACTGACATGATGGATGTGCCGTGACTTTGATCTCGTCCAGGAGCTGAACTCCCATCAGGAGGAACTGGACGCTCTGATGAGCAGGAAGGAGATGTTTGAGGCGGTGAGTGGACGCACACATGCACACACACACACACACACACACACACACACACACACACACACACACACACACACACACACACACACACACACACACACACACACACACACACACACACACACCTCTGACAGAGTGGCAGTAGACTTTCTTTAGTGCTATTGTCAAATCCTTTTACATTATTCATATAAAATTAGCTCGCTTGTGGAGCGTTAATGAAGGGGAATGGACTGTCTAATTTGCTCACTGTGTTTCAGATTTTAAATCGGTGCTGCTACAAACAGTCCTCTGTGTTTGCAGGATCTCTCTCTCTCTCTCTCTCTGTGTTTGCAGGATCTGGTTCACTCTCTCTCTCTCTCCTCTGTGTTTGCAGGATCTCTCTCTCTCTCTCTCTCTCTCTCTCTCTCTCTCTCTCTCTCTCTCTCTCTCTCTCTCCTCTGTGTTTGCAGGATCTGGTTCACTCTCTCTCTCTCTCCTCTGTGTTTGCAGGATCTCTCTCTCTCTCTCTCCTCTGTGTTTGCAGGATCTCTCTCTCTCTCTCTCTCTCTCTCTCTCTCTCCTCTGTGTTTGCAGGATCTGGTTCACTCTCTCTCTCTCTCCTCTGTGTTTGCAGGATCTCTCTCTCTCTCTCTCCTCTGTGTTTGCAGGATCTCTCTCTGTCTCTCTGTCTCTCTCTCTCTCTCTCTCTCTCTCTCTCTCTCTCTCTCTCTCTCAATTCAATTCAATTTCAATTCAAATGAGCTTTATTGGCATGACTGTGTAAAATAGCACAATATTGCCAAAGCAATAGACATATACAAACATATACGTACAGGTTGATACATAAAATTTAACAATAAAAAATAAATAAAATAATAAAAAATATATTTCAATATTATGCATAAATATATCACAATGAAAAAAATAAAAATAAAAAAAATAAAATAAATAAGTACAGAGAGCAGTTTAAGGGAAGAGGGTTCAGCCCTTGTCCCTCATATGATGGCAGGAAGACACACACTGCGCTGCCAGGAGAACACACTCTTCTTTCTCTCCCAGAATATAAGACAGTTTGTCTGTGAGGCTCGCTTGTTGGAATTGGGGTAAAATCTGAGCTATTAGTGTGAAATAAGAGTCTCTGATGTGTTTGTACTTGCTGCACTGGGTGAGGAAGTGCAGCTCGTCCTCCTCGACTCCATCAGTGCAGTGTGAACACAGTCTGAGCTCTCTGGCTCTCCAGCTCGGCTTGTGCCGGCCCGTCTCCACACACAGACTGTGGTCACTAATGCGATACCTCGTCAGGAGCTTTCTCTGACCATAATTACTGATATCGGTCAGGTATGGGGCCAATCTTGTATGTATTCTTCTTTGGTTATGTTCCCTATTTCTTTTACTTTTGCGTGTCTGAACTGAATTGTTGGATTAAGTTGGTGTTTTTTCCACTAAATGTGTCATGGGGTCGCTCTCGGGGTGACCTGCCCTGTGTCTGAGAGCGCAGTGATGGGAACTCTCTGTCTGCGCATCTGATAGATGGAACCAGAACTTTGCGGCTCTCTTCTGGATCTCAGATAGGAGAGGGAATCTGCCTAATTCTGCCCGGCAACCCAGACTCGGAGCGTTTCTGTGAGTTCCCAGGATGTTCTTGCAGAACTCGAGGTGGAAAGTTTCCACAGGGGTTTTGTCCCAGGAATCGTAATTTAGTTTAAATTTGGGGCCCCAGATTTCACAGCCGTAGAGGAGGATGGGTTTGATGATGCTGTCAAAGATTTTCAGCCACAGTTTAATGGGTGGGTTAAATTTGAACAGGGGTTTTCTTATACTATAATAAGCCCTACGTGCTTTATCAGTCAGATCTTTCACTGCAGTGTCAAACTTTCCAGAAGCTGAGATTGTCAGACCCAAATAATTATAACAGGTGACATGATTAAGAATGGTTCCCCCAAGAGTAAATGTGTATTTGTTGTCAGTAAGGCGAGGTTTCTTCTGGAAGATCATGATTTTGGACTTGTCCATGTTTATGGGTAAGGCCCAGCCGCTGCTGTACTCCTCCAGAAGCGAGAGGCTTTGGTGCAGACCCTCTTCATGAGGAGACAGCAGCAGGAGATCGTCAGCGTACAGGAGGCTTTTGATCTCTCTGTCCTCGAGGGTCAGACCAGGACAAGAGGACTTCTCAAGTGTTGATGCCAGTTCATTAATATAGATATTAAATAGAGTCGGGCTGAGGCTGCAGCCTTGACGGACTCCTTTAGTTTGACTGAAATAATCAGTGCGTTTGTCGTTAATCTTGACGCCGCATTTGTTCCCATTGTAAATGTCCTTTATGATGTCATATGTCCTTCCGCCTATTCCACTTTGAATTAGTTTTAGGAAAAGTCCATTATGCCAAACCGAATCGAAGGCTTTTTTAAAGTCAATGAAGCAGCCGAATATTTTCCCTTGTTTTGTTTGTTGGACGTGTTTTTGTATGAGTGTGTGGAGTGTGTAGATGTGATTTGAAGTTTGATCTCTCTCTCTCCTCTGTGTTTGCAGGATCTCTCTCTCTCTCTCCTCTGTGTTTGCAGGATCTCTCTCTCTCTCTCTCTCTCTCTCTCTCTCTCTCTCTCTCTCTCTCCTCTGTGTTTGCAGGATCTGGTTCACTCTCTCTCTCTCTCCTCTGTGTTTGCAGGATCTCTCTCTCTCTCTCTCTCTCTCTCTCTCTCTCTCTCTCTCTCTCTCTCTCTCTCTCTCTCTCTCTCTCTCAATTCAATTTCAATTCAATTCAAATGAGCTTTATTGGCATGACTGTGTAAAATAGCACAATATTGCCAAAGCAATAGACATATACAAACATATACGTACAGGTTGATACATAAAATTTAACAATAAAAAATAAATAAAACAATTAAAAATATATTTCAATATTATGCATAAATATATCACAATGAAAAAAATAAAAATAAAAAAAATAAAATAAATAAGTACAGAGAGCAGTTTAAGGGAAGAGGGTTCAGCCCTTGTCCCTCATATGATGGCAGGAAGACACACACTGCGCTGCCAGGAGAACACACTCTTCTTTCTCTCCCAGAATATAAGACAGTTTGTCTGTGAGGCTCGCTTGTTGGAATTGGGGTAAAATCTGAGCTATTAGTGTGAAATAAGTGTCTCTGATGTGTTTGTACTTGCTGCACTGGGTGAGGAAGTGCAGCTCGTCCTCCACGACTCCATCAGTGCAGTGTGAACACAGTCTGAGCTCTCTGGCTCTCCAGCTCGGCTTGTGCCGGCCCGTCTCCACACACAGACTGTGGTCACTAATGCGATACCTCGTCAGGAGCTTTCTCTGACCATAATTACTGATCTCGGTCAGGTATGGGGCCAATCTTGTATGTATTCTTCTTTGGTTATGTTCCCTATTTCTTTTACTTTTGAGTGTCTGAACTGAATTGTTGGATTAAGTTGGTGTTTCTCCACTAAATGTGTCATGGGGTCGCTCTCGGGGTGACCTGCCCTGTGTCTGAGAGCGCAGTGATGGGAACTCTCTGTCTGCGCATCTGATAGATGGAACCAGAACTTTGCGGCTCTCTTCTGGATCTCAGATAGGAGAGGGAATCTGCCTAATTCTGCCCGGCAACCCAGACTCGGAGCGTTTCTGTGAGTTCCCAGGATGTTCTTGCAGAACTCGAGGTGGAAAGTTTCCACAGGGGTTTTGTCCCAGGAATCGTAATTTAGTTTAAATTTGGGGCCCCAGATTTCACAGCCGTAGAGGAGGATGGGTTTGATGATGCTGTCAAAGATTTTCAGCCACAGTTTAATGGGTGGGTTAAATTTGAACAGGGGTTTTCTTATACTATAATAAGCCCTACGTGCTTTATCAGTCAGATCTTTCATTGCAGTGTCAAACTTTCCAGAAGCTGAGATTGTCAGACCCAAATAATTATAACAGGTGACATGATTAAGAATGGTTCCCCCAAGTGTAAATGTGTATTTGTTGTCAGTAAGGCGAGGTTTCTTCTGGAAGATCATGATTTTGGACTTGTCCATGTTTATGGGTAAGGCCCAGCCGCTGCTGAACTCCTCCAGGAGCGAGAGGCTTTGGTGCAGACCCTCTTCATGAGGAGACAGCAGCAGGAGATCGTCAGCGTACAGGAGGCTTTTGATCTCTCTGTCCTCGAGGGTCAGGCCAGGACAAGAGGACTTCTCAAGTGCTGATGCCAGTTCATTAATATAGATATTAAATAGAGTCGGGCTGAGGCTGCAGCCTTGACGGACTCCTTTAGTTTGACTGAAATAATCAGTGCGTTTGTCGTTAATCTTGACGCCGCATTTGTTCCCATTGTAAATGTCCTTTATGATGTCATATGTCCTTCCGCCTATTCCACTTTGAATTAGTTTTAGGAAAAGTCCATTATGCCAAACCGAATCGAAGGCTTTTTTAAAGTCAATGAAGCAGCCGAATATTTTCCCTTGTTTTGTTTGTTGGACGTGTTTTTGTATGAGTGTGTGGAGTGTGTAGATGTGGTTTGATGTTCTCTGTTTAGGCATAAAGCCAATCTGACAGCTGTTGAGGATCTTGTGTTCTTGAATGAACTGGACTAGCCTGTCGTTGATGATGGAGCAGAAGAGTTTGCCCAGGTTGCTGCTCACTGTGATGCCCCTGTAGTTATTTGGGTCGTACTTCTCACCTTGTTTAAAAATTGGTGTAATCAAGTTTTCTTTCCAGATCTCAGGAAAGTGTCCTGATTTTAATGAAAGATTAATTTTAATTTCAGAATAGCCTCTTTCAGTTTGGGGCTGCTGTGTTTCAGCATCTCATTAGATATTAAATCCACGCCACAGGATTTTTTATTTTTTAGGGATTTGATCTTGTCTGTCAGTTCGTGTAGTAATATGGGCTGGTCTAACTGGTTGAGCTGGTCTTTTACAGTGCGTTCCAGGGTGTAGAGTTGGGAGGTCAGATGTTTTTGGGTGAGGGTTGGTTCGTTTTGTGAATCGAGTTTTCCAAAATGTTCTGTCCAGATGTTTGGGTCATAGATGGGAATGTGTTCGGGTTCTTTTGATTTATCTAAATTATTCCATAATTCCCAAAAATAATTCTGATCGACTGCCTCCTCAATCTTATTAAGCTTTGCTTTCATGTGATCAGCTTTTTTCTGTATTAGGAGTGACTTATATGTTTTGAGGGTTTGCTGATATTCGTCTCGTGTTTGTTGGTTTGCAGGGTCTCTGTGTTTTATATTTGATAATGATCGTAAATCTTTTCTTAATTTTTGGCATTCCTTATCAAACCAACCATCTTTAGCAATTTCTTTCTTACATCTATATTTTGTTCTTTTTCTCAGGGCTTTTCTGACCACTGTAGAAAATATTTCATTTAATTGATGAGTTGCTAAATTGATAGTTTTCTTCTCTTCGCTAAATGAAGTAAATAGGAATGAGTCTATCATGTTCTGAACATGAGTGCTGTGGAGCTGGGCTTCATACTGGGCAGGACTGTCTTTACTCCACATAGATCTGGCGGGGAGGGGGTGCAGTTTAACCTTCTGATCTGAATAAGGCCGGAGATTCCCAGATCTGTTCAGACTGAGGACTGTGTGACTGTGGTCTGATAACGGCAGCTGTGGCATCACTGTGAAATAGTTGATGTTATTGTTGTCTATATCAGTGATGGCGTAATCTACTGTGCTGCTGCCGAGACATGAGCAGTAGGTGAAGCGACCCAGAGAATCTCCCCTAGTTCTGCCGTTAGCTATGTACAGACCCAGGCTTTTGCAGAGCTGCAGGACTTGTTTTCCGTGCCTGTTTATGGTGTTGTCATAATTCTGACGTGCCTTCGTGAAGTGTTTCTGCTTATATATATGTGAATTGTTGATATATTTGTCTCCATCTGGGGTAATGTAATCTGCTTCCTTCCCTGTTCTAGCGTTCAGATCCCCCATTAACAGAACCGATCCTAGAGATTGAAAGTAAACAATCTCTGACTGTAGGGTTGAGAAGATGTCTTCATTATAGTAAGGAGACTCGTATGGGGGGATATATGTGGCACACAGGTACATGTCCTCGTCTAAACACAACAGCTCTTTTTTAAGTTTTAACCAAATATGTTTTCCCTTTTTTCACAGGCTGAATATAATGCCACAGATGATCTTTGAACAAAACTATGATTCCCCCTGAATCTCTTCCGTTTTTAATGTTAGGCTGTTTGATTGAAGGGATTCGTAGCTCTCTGTAGTTTGGAGGAGTGCAGATTTTGGAGTCTAAACGACACCATGTCTCAAGTAATATGATTATATCTGAACTATATACAATATTAACAAGATCAGGGTTAGTAATTTTCTCTCCAAAAGCAGAAGAGAACATCCCCTGAATGTTATAGCATGTTATTTTAAACGATGACATTGACAAATATTGGATTCACCAGAAAAATGTATGAAATTCATGACCCAATCAAGTTTTAAAATATAGATTAATCAATTATAAAGGTAATATAGAGGATATATAGAGGTATAGTGAGTCTGTCAATTTTACATGTATAAAAAAAAAAGAAAGAAATAATGATCATTTTTGATCAGTACTTAAGTACACATAAAATTTTCAGCATGTCAATTTTCTCTCTCTCTTCTGTGTTTGCAGGATCTGGTTCACTCTCTCTCTCTCTCCTCTGTGTTTGCAGGATCTGGTTCTCTCTCTCTCTCTCTCTCCCTCTCTCTCTCTCTCTCTCTCTCTCTCTCTCTCTCTCTCTCTCTCCTCTCTCTCTCTCTCTCTCTCTCTCTCTCTCCTCTGTGTTTGCAGGATCTGGTTCACTCTCTCTCTCTCTCCTCTGTGTTTGCAGGATCTGGTTCACTCTCTCTCTCTCTCTTCTGTGTTGCAGGATCTGGTTCACTCTCTCTCTCTCTCTTCTGTGTTTGCAGGATCTGGTTCACTCTCTCTCTCTCTCTTCTGTGTTTGCAGGATCTGGTTCACTCTCTCTCTCTCTCTCTGTGTTTGCAGGATCTGGTTCACTCTCTCTCTCTCTCCTCTGTGTTTGCAGGATCTGGTTCACTCTCTCTCTCTCTCTTCTGTGTTTGCAGGATCTGGTTCACTCTCTCTCTCTCTCTTCTGTGTTTGCAGGATCTGGTTCTCTCTCTCTCTCTCTCTCTCTCTCCCTCTCTCTCTCTCTCTCTCTCTCTCTCTCTCTCTCTCTCTCTCTTCTGTGTTTGCAGGATCTGGTTCACTCTCTCTCTCTCTCTTCTGTGTTTGCA